>CAKOES020000389.1:6842-30152 GCA_933207985.1 Pelobates cultripes
CCTCACAGGTGCTTATGGGTTGGCCACGTACCTTTATGGATTCCCATAATCAAAAGCTGTTATGGCTATTAATGGGGAAGCAAATGCGCTGATCCCAGTGTATTGGAAGCAAACTCAGATACCTAAAACAGATCAGTGGATAGCCAGAGTCGAAAATACCCACACAATGGAAGATATGTACTGGGCTGTAAGGGGTAGAAAACAAACCTATCTCAATGCTTGGCTCCATTGGCTTAGATACTGGATGACTGACATAGGACCTTTGACAAAATCTCCTGCTGTATAAATAATCTCGTGCTCCATTTTCGCTTTTTTTTCTCCTTTTTCTCTTCTTTTCCTTTGAGGATTTTATTTGAGACTTATATTAAAAAATACTCAGTCTTATAAAAATTGCAAGTGATCTTGAAAGAAATATTAAGGTCTTTTTATATTTTGATATTTATACATTTATTTGTTTTTTCTTTCCCATTTCTTTTTTTCCTTCCTTTTTTCCTATCTCTTAATTATAAGTGATTATGTCTTATACATTAGATTAATGAACGACAGTGCATAGCAAAAATATATTTTCCCTTCTTTTTTGTTTCTTCTTTTTTTATTTTCTTTCTTTTATATATAAAGGCTGATTAGTGCACCTTCATCATGATTATCTCATTTATTTATAACCTTGATAATAGGGATATGCATGGGCAAAACATTTGGTTCGGTTCGGAAATTCGGGTAAGTAAAAGAATTTGTCTACTTTGACAATTTGGACCAATGGCATTCGGTTCAGTTCGGCACTTCGGAACTGCCAAATGTCGTCACTTCGGAACTTCGGCGCTTCGGAATGTCCGAATGGCAAGAAATTGATACGAATGTACATTCGTAAAGAAACAAATTGCACATGTCTAGTTAATATATCCTATATAATAATTGGCAATGGATGTTTGTCCAATGCAGTCATGCGCAGTAGAGACTGCGTGAGACTGCATAGGACAAACATCCCATGCGAGGCGGCGAGGGAGCAAAGTACTTACTGTCGCACGTCCTTCAGGGTCTGCTGGCAGCAGAGATGTGATTCATACAGAATATGACATCATTGCACAAAAGGAATTAGCTTATTGGTCAAGATTCCTGTCATCATTCACATAATTTTCCCTCCATCTCTCTTGTTTTGCCACTTTTCAGAAATCCAAATTACTTCGGCACTTCAGAGCTTCGGAGTTTCGGAGCTTCGGCACTTCCGAACTACCGAACTTTGGGACTTCGGCACTTTGGACATTCGTAAGCATCCGAATTTCCGAATGGCATAACATTCGTACGAATGTACATTTGGAACAAATCAAATCCCACATGTCTACTTGATAAATTATCTTTATAATTGATTTTTATGTTTATTTGAAGGGCATATCTAATATATAATATGTCTCTGCTACAGTATTCCATTTTGTTGCAGATACGTGTGTACTTGAAATCCACAGAGCTATGTAAACTGTCTTATTATGTAACTTGTGAAAAACTAAATACAATTTAAATTAGAAAAATATGTTTTTAGGACATTTATGTTAAAACACTGACTGACACCCTCAGTCATTTTGTTCCTGTCCTATCCCTAGGACAGACTTAGTCATTCTAAGACTAGAGAATTTTTCTTTTATGGCTTACCTGAGGATAGTCTTTCCTCTGGCCCCACAGAGCTATGTAAACTGTCTTATTATGTAACTTGTGAAAAACTAAGTACAATTTAAATTAAAAAAATATGTTTTTAGGACATTTATGTTAAAACACTGACTGACACCCTCAGTCATTTTGTTCCTGTCCTATCCCTAGGACAGACTTAGTCATTCTAAGACTAGAGAATTTTTCTTTTATGGCTTACCTGAGGATAGTCTTTCCTCTGGCCCCTTGAAAATTCAGCTTCTCTTCCTTGGAAAGTCTTCAGTACACGGCCCTGTGTACAGGTGACTCCTTCAAGATACCCTTTTAGTGACCAGAGGTGTGACCCTAGGGGTAGCAAGATCATGCCATCACCATAATTCCTGCAGTGACCAAGGGGTAGCAGGCTTGGCATGCACATACAGAGCATATGGATTTACTTGCTGTGACCCGAGGACTAGCAAGATTATGCCATCACCCTATTTCCTGCAGTGACCCAAGAGGTAACAGGCTTGGCATGCACATACAGAGCATATGGATTGCAAGGATTAATGTGACACTGACTAGCACTCCAGCACTGAAAGGGTTAACGTACAACTTTGCTATCTTACACATTCCCATGGATTTACTTGCAGTGACCCTAGAGGTAGCAAGATTATGCCATCATCCTATTTCCTGCTGTGCCCAATGGGTAGCAGTCTGGGCAGGCATATACAGAGCATATATATGGATATAACCCCTTCTACCTTTCATCAGTCTCATCTGAACGGTAAGAGTTTCCTACTAATTTGAATTTCAATCAAACCTATTCCTGTGCTTCTGTGTCTGTTATTCCTAGGCCTCTGTGTCTTTTAATATAGCCATTGGATTCACTTATTCATAAGCCTCTATGACTTTTAACACAGCCACTGGAGTCACTTATTTCTAGGCCTCTGTGTCTTTTAATATAGCCACTGGATTTACTTATTCCTAGCATCTATGGCTTTTAATATAGCCACTGGAGTCCCTTATTCCTAGGCCTCTTTGGATCTTAATATAGCCACTGGAGTCACTTATCCCTAGGCCCTTGTTAGGCCTTTTAATATAGCAGCTGGATTAACTTATTTCTATGCCTATATTGGGCCATTTATTATAACCACTGGGTTCACTTATTCCTAGGCCTCTGTTAATTGCCGCTGTTCCACCTCTGTGTGGTAACATAGCTAAGTGGACTAATGCTTCTTCAGCAGATCTGTTCAACACTTGGGTCGCAGATTCAATTCTCAGCAGGTTTGACTCAGACCTTCATCCCCTTGAGGTAGATAACATGAATACCATTAAATTGGGTAAAATTAACATCCCCAGGATGCATTTGGAATCAGTAGATATCTGCATGACTCTTTCCTGGTTATAATTTTTTCTAGTACCTTTTAATACAGCTGCTGGGTTCACTTATTCTATGTGCCTTTTAATATGCATTTTCTGCTTTATTCACTTTTTCTAGGCCTCTTTGATTTTTAAACCTTGTGATTAATCTTGTGCACTTACGGCTATCTGCCACTTTTATTACATTATTATATGCCTCTATGTTTGGTTTTAGGCATTCGCTAGCTTTATGATCCTATTTCTATGTCTCTGTACTTGGTAATTGGCAATTCGCTGTTCTGTTCCTCTATTTCAGCCTTTTGACCTTCTTTATTACAGGTCCCTAAGTTTCCATACTTACTTGGGTGCCCATTCAGGTTTTTTCCTCAGTGTTTAATCCCCACGAATACGCAGGTGCTAGTTGAACGGTCACTCCATGCCATTTCCGCGCATGCACAAAAATTTGCTCATGCGTATTCTCAAATGTAAGTCCAGTTGCAGTGGTTGCAGTGTCTTATTGG
Organism: Pelobates cultripes; assembly: GCA_933207985.1. Lineage (NCBI taxonomy): Eukaryota > Metazoa > Chordata > Amphibia > Anura > Pelobatidae > Pelobates > Pelobates cultripes. The sequence continues at coordinate 10,343 of CAKOES020000389.1, forward strand.
CTCCCCCTTGTAGGCAAATTTTTTTCTTTGCCTGTATTAAGTAAGTAGTTTTGTGTGCAGTTTTCATCTTGCTGTAAGCTCTTACCTGAATCGCAAAGGATCTAAGATTGGTATGGATAATTTGGAGGAGCATATCAGAGATCATTTTCCTTTGTTTGTTGACAATTTACAAGTCATTAAGTCATTAAATATTCTTCAGCTAAGAATCCTATGTAGGTTGCATTCTATTCTAGCCATAAATATGACTTTCTCTGTGTCTACTAGCTTAGTACCTGGTCTGTGAATGTACCCTCCTAAATGAATGTATCGAGAGAATGGCAGAGGGCAGGAAAGCTTGTCTACTGCAAGACCTAAGGTTCAGGAAACCCTTTCAATCCAAGGACTTTCATTAACTTCCTTCCTGGACCAAGGTATTTCATACCAGGAAGAGAGTATGGTAGATCTCAACCTTGAGAAGTGGTCATTATTCTACCAGAGGAAGAGAAAAGGTAAAAAGAGATGCTTTGTTAATTTAATGGCTTCCCTTCAATTAGAGGGAGCTATTGTGAGAAACTTTTAAAGATTCTGTTTTTTTTTTTTTTAATTCTTTATTTAGGTTGTGCATGAGTTAACAAGCAAATTTGCACTGCCACGATAGCTAGTGCAATCAAAGCAATAAACAATGGAAAACAACAGTGTGGCTTCATATACAATGCACATTTTCTTTTTTATGATAGAGAAGTATTCAGTAGGCTAGAGATCAAGGTCTAGGCTAAGCTTTTCATTCATTGTTACGTGGAGCTTTGCTATCTAGACTGATTATAGGTTAGTACGAACATAATTAGCTACTTGTGCCAGGAGCACACATATTCTAAACTCCCTACTGGGATTGTCTCTAAAACAAGTTGTTGAGGAGTCAACTCGTAAAGAGGCCATACTAGATTTAGTGTTAACAAATGGAGATTTGGTATCAGATATTACTGTAGGTGAAAGTTTAGGATCCAGTGACCATCAGTCAGTGTGGTTTAATATAAGAACAGTGACTGAGTCACACCACACAAAAACAAAAGTTTTAGACTTTAGAAAAACAGACTTTTCTAAAATTAGAATATGGGTAGAGGAGTCATTATCAGACTGGAGCAATTTAAATGGAGTTCAAGAGAAATGGGATTATTTAAAAGTTGCACTATTGAAGGCAACAGAAAATTGCATTAGGCTTGTCAGTAAAAGCAAAAAATTCAAGAAACCACTGTGGTACTCCACAGATGTAGCCAAAATAGTTAAAAACAAAAGTTAGCATTTAGGAATTATAAAAAAAACCAGAGTGAGGAAGACAAAATGATCTATAAGATTAGGCAGAAAGAGGCTAAGCAAGTTATAAGAGCTTCCAAATCACACACAGAAGAGAAAATAGCACAGTCAGTAAAAAAGGGGGACAAAACATTTTTTAGATACATAAATGAGAAAGAAAAGTAAAACAAGGATTAGTTAGATTAAAAACAAAAGAAGGAAGGTATGTAGAAGAGGATAAAGGTCAGGCTGACTGCCTCAATGAATATTTTGTTCTGTATTTACAGAAGAAAATGAAGGAAAGGGACCTCAGTTGAGAAAAAGGATAAATGAGTCATTTATTACACGTGAGTTTACAGAGGAAGAGGTTCTATTTCAACTGTCAAAAGTAAAGACAAATAAGCCAATGGGACCTGATGGAATACACCCAAAGCTATTAAAAGAGCTTAGTGGTGTACTAGCAAAACCATTAACAGATTTATTTAACCAATCATTGTTAACAGGAGTAGTCCCAGAAGATTGGAAGTTAGCGAATGTTGTGCCCATTTACAAGAAAGGTAATAGGGAGGAGTCGGCAACTATAGGCCAGTAAGCCTTACTTCAGTAGTGGGGAAAGTGATGGAAACCATGTTAAAGGATAGGATTGATGAACATCTAAAACACATGGATTTCAAGATCAGAGACAACATGGGTTTACTTCAGGGAGATCATGCCAAACTAATCTTATTGATTTTTTTGATTGGGTAACGAAAATTATAGATCAGGGTGGTGCAGTAGACATTGCTTACCTAGATTTCAGTAAGGCTTTTGACACTGTTGCATATAGAAGGCTTATCAATAAACTGCAATCTTTAAGTTTGGATTCCAATATTGTTGAATGGGTAAGGCAGTGGCTGAGTGACAGGCAACAGAGGGTTGTAGTCAATGGAATATATTTGAAGCTTGGACTTGTCACCAGTGGGGTACCTCAGGGATCTGTACTTGACCCATTCTCTTTAATATTTTTATTAGTGATATTGCAGAAGGTCTTGATGGTAAGGTATGTCTTTTTGCTGATGATACTAAGATATGTAACAGGGTTGATGTTCCAGGAGGGATAAGCCAAATGGCAAATGACTTGAAAAATGGTCAGAATTGTGGCAACTGACATTTAATGTAGATAAGTGCAAGATAATGCATCTTGGATGTAAAAACCCAAGGGCAGAGTACAGAATATTTGATAGAGTCCTAACCTCAACATATGAGGAAAGGGATTTAGGGGTGATTATTTCTGATGACTTAAAGGTAAGCAGACAATGTAATAGAGCAGCAGGAAATGCTAGCAGAATGCTTGGTTGTATAGGGAGAGGTATTAGCAGTAGAAAGAGGGAAGTGTTCATGCCATTGTACAGAACACTGGTGAGATCTCACTTGGAGTATTGTACGCAGTACTGGAGACCATATATCCAGAAGGGCTACTATGGTTCATGGATTGCAGGATAAAACTTACCAGGAAAGGTTAAAGGAACTTAACATGTATAGCTTGGAGGACAGACAAGACAGGGGGGATAAGATAGAAACATTTAAATACATAAAGGGAATCAACACAGTAAAGGAGGAGACTATATTTAAAAGAAGAAATTCTACCACAACAAGAGCACATAGTCTTAAATTAGAGGGGCAAAGGTTTAAACATAATACCAGGAAGTATTACTTTACTGAGAGGGTAGTGGATGCATGGAATAGCCTTCCAGCTGAAATGGTAGAGGTTAACACAGTAAAGGAGTTTAAGCATGCATGGTATGCATAAGGCTATCCTAACTATAAGATAAGGCCCGGGACTAATGAAAGTATTTTTAAAAATGTGCAGACTAGATGGGCCAAATGGTTTTTATCTGCCGTCACATTCTATGTTTCAATGTTCCTATGTTTCTGTATGTGTGTGGAGTGTTCCTCTCTCTTAGCAAACCACCTAAAAATATACAAACTCTCAAACTACCTTATACATATAAACACACATGCACACACAAAAAGTGCCTTATACATACATACACCAACACATACAAACTGCCTTGTAGTCACATACACTTCCTAATACATACACTCACACACTGGCAAATACATACACACACTGCCTCACCCACACACGCACACAAGCTGCTTTATAGATACATACAGGGGTATGGATTTTTTTTTTATAAATCTACTTGTTTAAAGTGGATCCACACACAAACGCACTCACCCATACAAAAACACTGCACACTGATACACACTGACTGATACGCAAACATACTGACACACACTAACTCATACACACACAAAGTACACATTGTTGACACTCACACACAGCACAGATTACTAGCAGCAGCCTGTCCCATGCTCACTCTGCCACTTACAGTGTGTTGGCCGCTGACTATAATGTCACTCTAAACCCCCGTGGCCATGAGTCCTGAGCATTGTTATGAGTGGTTTGATGCTGCCACTCCTCACACCAACCAGGTCCATTTACATCATACCAGTATGCCTGCTGGAGATACACTGCCTGCCTGGATATACACTGTTAAGACACCTCCAGTGTCTTTAAGCCAAACCGCCGTTTAGTAGACCTTCCCCGGCTGCAGTACAGTCTCCGTTCGCTTAATCTGTAACACACGAACCAAATGCAGGGAAAGCGGCAATCTCCCGACCGAGCTCCGTGAACGGCTCCAAACTCCCGAACGGCAATACACGAACTGCTGGTAACCGTCAAACAGCAATATTCCCCAAGCGGCTTTCGTTCCATCCAGCAGTCTCTAAACGTGAAGAACAAATCCCCCCAATAACGAGACAGAAGCTCCGCATTGAGGGTCAAACAGAATCTGGTTTTACTGTGGGCTACCTGCCCGTATTTATGCAGGTCTCCCACCTGGTGGACACTCCCCTAGGGGACCAAATGGGAGACTTAAACTACAGACAGATAGAGGGACATTTCAGACACACAGTCACATATTTTACCCACAGTGCATTATGATTCCCTCCCCTCTGCCCTGGAGTTAATTACCAAGTAACTCAATTAACTCCAGGACAAGGACAGTCGCCATCTTAGACATAAAATAATAAAAGACATAAAAATACATAACTACATGAAAACGGAACATTTCCCATTAGTATTACATGTCCCCAGATAGCCTGGACCTGAGTGCATATTATTAGCGAATAGCGCTCAGATCCCACACACATAGTTCAATCGCCATGGAGTCAAAGTTCTTACAGTCTTTCGGTATACGAATGACTCCATGGGAGGGCTATCTGGGTTAAGTCTTTTCGTATGCTCTCAATCTCCCGAACGGCCGGTGTTCGCATGCTTTCGTGGAGGCAGCCAGGCGTTCCCTTGTTTCAGCGGTGTTCGGCAGAAAAAGTGTCCGTTTTCAGTTCCATAGCATTAGAGCCAAACACCGCTGGGCGTTCGTGTGATTTAAAATGGCCGCTGCCTCGTGGTCGACCTACGAACGACGACCACCCTGAATTCGGTTTAATTGAGAAGTGTCTCCGGTTAACCACAACGTTCTAATTGGGATCACTTCGTTAACCAGCAGCACACTCCTCACTTGGGTGGCCGTTCATTCGGCAGGTTTGTTCGGGAAAAAGAGTCATTCGAATGGCTGGGCTATAGAAACCAGCCATTCATACGAACGGGGGACAAACAGACGAACGTGGTAAAAATCCAAGCAGACAGATGGTTCTGTCACATACACCAACTCCCCCTAAGGCAGACCTCAAAGAATAAAAACATCTTCTTGTCCTTCCCGGATACTCAAAAATTGCCTAATACATACATTGATATATATATATATATTTATATATATATATATTTGTGTTAGGTGCTCATGTTAGTACAGAGTAAAATACCATAATGAAATGTAGGATAGTAAAAAGAGCAAGTCGGTTGTGTTGTGCCGGAACCGACGATGAGGTAGGCCTGAGAAAGAAGATGGATTACCAAGGAAAAAGAAATAGAAAGTAAAATAATGTTAAAATGTGGTGTGGTGGGAGGGTCATTCAACACTGATCTCGAACGGTAAGGAGCAAGGTAAGAAGTGTGCCTTAAGTAGGCTAGGAGTGGATACCAAGCACCTCCCACAAATACAGGCCAAATTGCCTTAATACACATATATATATATATATATATATGTATACACACAATACATATATATAAAAATTACATACACATTACCTACAGACATATACATAGACACATACTGCCTAATACACACACACACACAATGTCTAACAGACAGACACACACACACACACACACACACACACACTGCCTAGAAAAATGCACACACACACACAAAACATCTAACAGGCACACACACTGCCTAATACACACACAATGTCTAACAGACACACACACATTTCACTTGCAGATATCTTGCATTTGATGGACTCTGGCAGATATGTTTCAAACATTTTATTTCCAGCCCTGTTCTATTGCCACTTTTTTATCTTATATTACAGCTTTGAAATTGCAAAATATGAAGCCTCCTGTCATGTTGAAAATTTACGTTTATACTAGTTAGTACTAATGACACAAGGCAAATGTTTTCCCTTCCTTTGCCTTTCCTTGTTTTTTCTATGCTGTTTGTTGTTGTGGTAGTTATGTTTTATTATGTTGGGATGTGTTTTAATGTGGTTTACTGGTTTTGTTTCTAGTATTATAGTATTGCCATATTGTTGATTTGTGTTTTTTTGTTTTGTATGTAGTATTGCTTAGATTCTGTTATGATATATATACTTGAGTCATTGCTTAAGTTCTGAATTGTTTTGTGTTGCGTACCTTTATTTCTGTATGACTAAGCCTCTTATGCAATTTGTTTTCAGTTTGATTCACTTCTGTTCACTGTTCTGGATTGATTGTCGGAGTCCTTGTTATGCGGGATGCTGATTCCAGAGGTTCATGTTTTCTGTTTATTCTCTGTTCTGCCTGTGATGTTGCATGATGAAAGAGGAGGTGTTTGAGTTTCCACTACCTCACATATATATTACTTGTTTTTATTGGTTCTTTGTTTTTTGTTTTTTATATGTTTCTTTGCAGCTATAAAGCTATGAAAAGAAAGATATGTAAAATATCCATCTCCTGTGATTACTAAAATGTATATTGTTAGTACACTAAAGTTAGCATAATCTTAAACTTTGCAAATAATGCAGCATAGGATGGAAAATTTAGTCCACTTCCAAGGGACATATAACTCTCCAGTACTGAAAGATGAAAAATCTCCCTTATGGCAATATGGGTGTTATATTGACACCCATAGCCTTTTTGAAAAAACAATTTCATCTACCACATGATTTACCTTCATGTCACTGAGGCTCTTTTTAATAATAATAATTTGTGTATCTGCATCCAACCATAAGCATTCTGTCCTGATCCAGTTTAAAATCTGTGCTTTGTATAAATTCGGGATTTCCTATACTTGTTTGCCCAATGTTTGTGCTAGCTATGCATCACATATTTGTAATACATTTTACACTTAATTTAAATTAACAAGGAAAATCATTAATAAAGAATTTAAACATACTGTGGCATATATTTTATTCTACAGAATATTTGTCATAAAAAAAAAGTTTTTAATCAAAAAATAAAAATTTGGCAAACACATAAAATCTTAGTTCCACACTTAACTTGTTTTTTTTTTATAAAGTAATATTATTTTCAAGTACTTAAGCCTCCTCATTTCATTTGATTGCAATCATTCTGTATGTTCGCAAACTACTGTGACCGCATAATACTAGCATTTGGCTAATATTATTCAAGTGCTAACAAGAGAAATAAAAAGTAATTATTTTAATTAAAACAGAACAGTTCTTCAGTTGTATCCTCTATTTTGAGTCATTGGCTGTAAATTATTCTTCATTGATTAGAACCATGGGATGTGCTGTCGGTATTTCACTGATCCATCTATGTAAAACATAATAAAAAATAATTTTGACATTAAAATATTGTTCTAAACAACAATACAATATTTTTTGAAAAATAAAAATTTGCATAAGTATCTGCACCTTGGGTTTTGGTAAATTTACTTCTTTTTTAATATTTAAAATTAGTTTTAATGTAAACAAATATTTGCTTACTATATAGAAAGGGCTAAACCAGGAAAAGAAACATTGGGATTTTACTCAATTTCATGTATGCTTTTAAGATAATGAGCAAATTGATACAGTTACAAGATTACATATACCCAATAATGAATTAATATAATACATGAATTGTTATTATTGAACTATTTGATCAGAGCTAAACCATAAACTAAATAACTAATCTACTAATCCTGTTAATCTATATCGGAATTAATCAAGCCATCTTGAATTTAATTGGCGGATGGATTTGTTTGAGCGTAGATTAACAGGAATTTGATTCTTTCATCGTAGTTGAAAAATAATTGGTTATTTTAATTTACATTTTTTTCAATGTAACTTTTTTTTTTTTTTTTTTTTAAAGGAACACTATAGTCACCAGAGAAACTCCAGAACAAGACTTCTGATGATGTCAGCCAAGTAGGCAGATCAGGGACAGAACCAATAGCTGCAGACTTGAACAAAAGTAAGATTTAATTACATTTAGGGGGGCAAAGGGGTGCCAGGGGGATGGTGGTTTCATTACTATAGGTTCAGAAATATGTTTGTGCTCCTGACCCTATAGTATTCCTTTAAGTACAGATGTCATGAGTAATGAAATACAGGTCCAGCATAACAATATGAGGTTGTCTGATTGACAGCCATGAGGGTGTAACAAGATTAATTTATGGTAAAAATGAAAATCCAGCGCACTCACTTATCTACTAAACAGTTATTTTAGTGCTGAACAATTATTAAAAACACCTAATCTAGGCAAAAAATAATGGGGGTTTAGTTACAGTATGTGATGAGAGCAATCTCGCCACATTGCAATGAAGAAGCCTGGTTGCTTGCCTGTTGCCTTTGGATTATGGCCCCATGTTAAAAAAACTTATTTTTCCCCTGCAGAAAAGGCGTATTCGTGCCTTTCTGCCCGGCGGTCGGTAGATTCAATCTAACGAACTAACGCACGAATGACTGGACCACCTGGGAGCTGGAGTGTGTCGGCAATTAACCTCCCAGAAGCTGCGGTTAACCGCAGCTTAATTGACGGATGCTGGGTGGCCGCCATTCATATACTGAACACGAGGTCGCGGCCATTTTAAACACGCGAACGCACAGCGGTGTTCGCCACCCAACTCATGGAACTGAAAACGGATACATTTTGGCGCGAACACCGCTGAAGCCGCCGACCTCCCTTCTTGTTTGGGAGAAGTGCACGAACGGCCCTATATTCGGTAGTTTGTACCTGAATACACCATACCCCAGATAGGAATCCCGTGGAGCTCATTCGTATGGCAACTGACTTTGTGAACACTTTGGCTCCACGGCAGTTGGACTGTGTGCATAGGATCTGAGCGCTATCCGGTACTTTTGGAGAGTCAAAAATGGGTCGCAAGAGAATACTGAGAACGGGCAGCAGCTGAAATAGCCTGCCCTTCGGTCGGTCCCCGCTCAGTTCTCAAGCTGGTTTTTGTTCATCTTGTGCCATTACAGAGAGAACATATCTGAAGCATATCAGACTGGTCCCACCCATACGGGCAGTCCAGATCCGAAATGCCAGCAAGTTCTCTCTGCACGAGAGATACAGCAACCGCAAACAATCGTTCCAGCCTTGTTAGGCATCATCAGTGAGGCATAGCTGATATCTCCCTAGGCACCGTGAGCAGGGGGTCCACGTCTGGATTATCCCTTTAAACTTGAGGAGAGTCAAAAATGGGTCGCAAGAGAATACTGAGAACAGGCAGCAGCTGAAATAGCCTGCCCTTCGGTCGGTCCCCGCTCAGTTCTCAAGCTGATTTTTGCTCATCTTGTGCCATTACAGAGAGAACATATCTGAACCATATCAGACTGGTCCCACCCATACGGGCAGTCCAGATCCGAAATGCCAGCAAGTTCTCTCTGCACGAGAGATACAACAACACCACACGATCGTTTCAGCCTTGTTAGGCATCATCAGTGAAGCATAGCCGATATCTCCCTAGTCACTGTGAGCAAGGGGTCCATGTCTGGATTATCCCTTTAAACTTGTGGAGAGTCAAAAATGGGTCGCAAGAGAATACTGAGAATGGGCAGCAGCTGAAATAGCCTGCCCTTCGGTCGGTCCCCACTCAGTTCTCAAGCTGATTTTTGCTCATCTTGTGCCATTACAGAGAGAACATATCTGAAGCATATCAGACTGGGCCCACTCATACGGGCAGTCCAAATCCGAAATGCCAGCAACTTCTCTCTGCACGAGAGATACAGCAACCCCAGACAATTGTTTCAGCCTTGTTAGGCATCATCAGTGAGGCATAGCTGATATCTCCCTAGGCACCATGAGCAAGGGGTCCACGTCTGGATTATCCCTTTAAACTTGTGGAGAGTCAAAAATGGGTCGCAAGAGAATACTGAGAATGGGAAGCAGCTGAAATAGCCTGCCCTTCGGTCGGTCCTCGCTCAGTTCTCAAGCTGATCTTTGGTCACCGCCCGGGAGGTGATGTTTTCCACCAAAAGTTCCAGTTGCGCAAATGCGCATGTGCATACCAAGACTTTATTTTAAAAAAACGAGAAATTTGATGCTCGGCATAGATGAAGCTGTGCAGTACCCACTGACAGCATGGATGCTTGCCAGAAGTGGTACGCCATGTCACCCCCCCCCCCCACAGCTCAGAGGCATTTTGAGGTAAGATTAATTAATCTTTCCTTCAAAATGATCTCTGTAAAAGTTTATAGACTTAATTTACAAGGAAAAGAGGATGGAGAGTGGTAACATCTTAAAAAACAAGCTTTTATTTCAGGATGGGTAATGTTTTGAACCGCTTTCCCTATAGAGAAGGTTTTGGCATTTAAACCCTATGGACATAGGGATGATATCTCCTGCAAAGACACAGTGTGTCCCCACTATATGCTCTATGTATGAGTTACTGTGAGCAGTATATGTAACCAATATATGCTCTATGACAAGTTACTGTGAGCAGTATATGTACCCACTATATGCTCTATGACGAGTTACTGTGAGCAGTATATGTACCCACTATATGCTCTATGACGAGTTACTGTGAGCAGTATATGTACCCACTATATGCTCTATGACGGGTGGCTGTGAAGACTCAGCTTCAGTATATGTATCCACTATATGCTCTATGTATAAGTTACTATAAGGGCTCAGCCTCAGTATGTGTACACACTTTAGGCTCTTTGTATGAGTTTTTATGAGGACAAAACCTCTACAGATGTATCCACTATATGCTCTATGATGTGTTGATATGTATTCACTTAATGCGCTATGTATGAGTTTCTATGAGGACTCAGCCTCTGTATATGTATCCACTATATACTCTATGTCGAGTTGATGTGAGGTCTTTGCATTAGTAGATGTAGCCACTATTTGTGCTATGTATGAGTTTCTATGAGGGTTCAGCCTCAATATATGTATCCACTAAATGCTCTATGACGAGCTGATGTGAGGTCTTTGCTTTAGTAGATGTAGCCACTATTTGCGCTATGAATGAGTTTCTATGAGGGTTCAGTTTTCGGTATATGTATCCTCTATATGCTCTATGTATGAGGTACTGGGGTAGGCTATATACACCATCACCTAATTCAGAGGTAGAAAACCATCAGCACAGGGGTTGTGAACTACATCCTTCTTCATGCATTACCATAAGTCATAAGAGTGTAAGAGCATTACAGGAGATGTAGTCTACAACATTGTCAAATCATATTGGTGCTTGTTTCCTGGCCACAGAAGTTCCACTTCCTCATTAGCAATGTCAATTTTGCCTAGTTTCTGAACTGCAATTCATCTGAATTTGAGTGGATCGGGTGATCATTAGAATTCTTGAGCTCTTAGCTGAAATGTAGCAGAATAACAAAATGCTCAATTGGCGAACATGTTTTAAATTGTGATTCGTAATTTTGAATTTCACCTATTTCATTAAAAAAAGAGATAATGGATAAGAAAAAATTGATGGCTAGGGTGTGTGCATATTTATTTTTACTGCTCCACCTGTTTTTTCCTCTAATGGTTACTTTTTCTTATTAGGTCTATGAACCAAATGGCAGAAAAATGCTCATAATAGTGTGTTGCAGCGAGGGCTAACCTTGACACCATAAATTGTTTCTGGACTGCATTTACCATGAGGCTCAGCTAGCTTTTCGAGTTTAAAAGCTAGCTGAGCATCATGGGAAAGGTAGTCCAGAAACAATTTATGATGTCAAGGTTAGCCATCACTGGTGTATTGCATTAAACATAATATATTATTATGTATATGTCTTCACTAGATGCTCTATGGATGAGTTACCAGGAGGTTACTGCCTCAGTTTATGTATCCTCACTAGGCTCTATGAGCTTCTGTGATGACACCGCCTCGGTATATGTATCCACAGGAGCTGCGTAACCTTGGTATATAGCATATGTTGTCTAGGTATGCTTTCTGTTTTGAACAGATTTAGTATATGTGACTGATATCTCGGGGCATTATGGACAGTTAAGAGACACCCACAAGTTATGTGATTTCAGGGCAAACCTATCAGACAGCTTTACTAGCAGGAGCTGCCATAACCGGAGATATTGGGGGTTTTTTTTTCTTCCTTTTTTGCTCAATGCACTGCAGAACATAATTCCTGGAGACAGGATTAACCTCTGCTCCAATCGTTTCAGAATTTGCAGTTGTCAAAGGAAAATCCTTTTTTCTCTTTATGATTGTGGATGTTTGGTAGTTTTATGGTTGAGATCATAGACGACTGATACCGCATCAAAATCGGTCCTTTGTGAGCTTCACTTGGGTAAGCAGAAGCTGTTTGGGTCTCACTTGAAGAAAATCTTAACACAATTTAGAGACTAAGAATATACTGAGCAAATTCCAATGAATTGAAACAGGAGATTACAGAGTGTGGCCTCTGTACTTTCTAAAGAAAGTAAAGTGGTGAACATAAAGGTGATTATTTTTTTTTGTAGATCAGACGGAGCAAACAGAGGGAAACATATCTAACGCTGACGACTCTACCAGCAATCCATATATTCTAATTCTTATTCAGAAGAGTTCCTAGATCTCGTGTTCAAGTCAAACACGTTGATGGTTTTCTCTCCCCTATCATAGAAGAAAGGGAGTTGGTAGTAGCGGATCCGTTTTTTGAATTAGATAGAGTTCCTTTCAGGAGGCTTGTCTTCCATCTAACGATCTTGTTGGGGATCACTACAGATGTTGCCGAACCTGGTTGGTGAGCTTATCTAGTCTCCATGTTTCGTGGTAATGGTTAAGGGAGAATCCGCAGATTTCGGGGGTTTAAAGCTGTGTTTCCCGTCACGGTGGAAGGCTGTAAAGATTCATACAGACACTTGTACAAGGGTTTGATACGTCAACCGGCAGGGAGGAACCAGAGTAAACTACTTTTATCGCCTGCATGCGGTTATCTTGCTGAGGTGCAAAATTATCTAGTAGATATTTCGGCAGTTCAATTCAGAGGGATTGACAATGTCATAGCCGTCAAGCTCAGAAATGGAAATTGGAATCAGAAAGTTTGATCCTTAGGTCCATGTTATTTTTACAGTCTGGAGAGGAAATTTGGTGTTCCAGACATGGCCCTGTTGGCAAGCATTACAAAAACAAGGTTCCCCAAGTTACCTCCCTGTTCAGAGCAGGTCCCTCGGTGATAGATAACTCTCATTGTAATGTAATGTCAGGCTGGCATATGTCTTTCTTCCGCTTACACTATTTCCAAGTTGTCTTTGGAAATTAGGGCTGTCGGAGCCTTATCATGGTTCTTTTTCCATTCTGGCCATACAAGGTTCAAGAAGATGGCCGACGTTCAAGAAGATGGCCTCCACACAGTGGTAATTTCCAATCTCTAACGATCTCATGATGAATAGGAATCTACACTAGTGGTTCTGTAGAGGTTCAGGTTAATGGCCTGGCTACTGCTAGGTTACTTCTTCATCATCTAGGTCTGCAAGAAGATAGATTTTGCTGTGTTACTTTAATCAACTAGACTTCCTTCTTTTAATGTCTACTTTCTAATAAGGGTCAGGTTTTTTATTGGTGTTGGGAACACCCCTGCCTGCGTGTTCATCCGTCTGTAAACCCATGCTTCAATGTCTTCAGGATGTTTTTTCTTCAGGCTTTGGTGTTTCTGCTTTGAGGTTCAGGCCTCAATCCTGAGAATCCTGCTGAAATAAGATTTTGCATCCATATGTTAAGCTTAAGGTTTTGTAATCTGCCAGGTCCAGACATCCTCCTAGAGTTCTGTTTTTCCATCCTGGGATTTATCCTTGAATTTTACTGGCTCTTGGTAACTCTCTTTCGATCCTTTGAAAAGGTTTCCCTTACAAGTTCTGTTCCTCTAGGTCACCTTCTTGGGGGCCATCACATCAGCTAGAAGGTTCAGTGAGCTTCAGTCATTTTAGTCCCCAGATGATTTTTTCAATATTGCTCGTGGACACGGTGGTTCTTCACCCCAAACCTTCTTTTTTCCTACGGTTTTGTACTCCGAGTCAACCGTTTGTTTCTGCCTTCCTTTTGGTGGTTATGCCACCTCTCCTCGGGGGCTTAAATAGTTTTTTCTTGTATCTTAAAGGAGCATTGCAATATCTCTCTTCCTAGGACTGAAGAGCTCAGGTATTCTGGCCATCTGTTTGTTATCCTCCAATAAAAATTACAAGGATACGGTGCTTCCTGCAATTCTTTGTTTCAATTGACTCAGACGAGTGAGTAGGTTGGCAGTTTTCTCCCGGTGGTCTTCAAGTTCCGATTTCTCTCACGGCTCTTTACACTGGGGGGTGTTGGCTGCCTCAGGGGCAGTAAGAGCTCTTGTTTCCTCCAGTGGACATCTGTGAGGCACCGTCTTGGGCTACCTTTCCACATTTTCATTAAACTCTACAGGCTAGAGATATTCTCAGGGAAGAAAAGAGCAAATGCCTGCGTAGCTGTACAATAGGAAAAGGCACCAGAACAGTGTCAGGTGCCCACTTGCCATACACACGCACAGGGGTTACCCAAGAACAATAAACAGCTCAAAAACCACAGCAAATTACTAAGGGAAAAGAAACATTGGGAAAAACCTTTATTATGTCATCCAACATTAAAAGAAAAATTGTGAACAAAAAACACAGTGAAAGAAATCGTGCAAAGTGTATATACGTGATTAAAAAAGGATGGTCTTACAGAGTATACTAGCAAAGATCCCAAATCTGGCCGTATAACGGTTGCTATATATGTATGAGTCAAAAAACACCTACAGAGTAGATGATACCTCAACTAAGTATATGTCTTATCCAGACTAAGGGTTCATCAGAATGTAATATATAATGTATAAACAGTCCAGTGGGTCTAAAAAGGTCCCTATTCACCGAAGTTATGGTCATAGGGCACTGACAAGTATATATGAGCCCCAATTGCTAATACAGTGCGGGTACAGAATGGGCCAAACTCAAGTTCCCATATGGCACAGTGAGGTTATATTCAAGTACAGCTGCACAGAAGTACTGACAAAAAGTCCTAAAAGCAGTCTGTCAGTGCAGTTCCCCTCTCCACCCCCCCCAAGTCAGCACTTATGGCTGTTTGGGAAACTAGAGGTGTCACCTAGCAAGCAAAGGATGTTATGTCAGGTATGTTACAAAGAACACCCAAGCGTAAAGTAAATAATATAAAAATAAATAAAAATAGGTATAACAAAAGATAGCACAATAATGTTACAATGTGTCTGGGAAGAGAGACAGTCTTCTTTCCCAATTATGACACTTTGAACTGTGCAGGAAACTAGAATCCTGTCAGTGATGAATCTGTAAGCTGACTAGTTAGAAATATTTACACTGCTATATAAAAGAATAGCTCAGGAAACAGGATATCTATCAAGATAAAAGGGCCATATAAACTCGGCTAATAGATAGATACATATGAAATCCTTGTAACACCTGAGGGGGGGGACCTGTAGAGGACAACAGTCTAACATATAGAGATTCAAATCACTCTCAAAGTATCTGGGAACCATAAAAGGCAATATAGTTTCCCAATTAGATACTTAGTACTGGGCCCTAAGTTTAGACAAATCCCATCACATACCACAGTGCAGTTAATTATAAAGTACGGCTATCAAGTCAGCTATTAGGTGCAGACAACATTTGTGCTAGGTACCCTAACAATATACCTTATGGAGCATAATCTCCAAGAAAAAAGTAAGGTTTATAGGGAAATGTATGCTAGAAATAACTCCATTAAGAATCCTTATTAAAATAAACAGCAGCTAAACAAAGCGGCATGACACAGCTTAACGCGTTACGGGGCTTCGTTGTGCCTTTATCAAGAGCAAGAAACTGAATCCAAGTCAGCTATGTTTAACCCCTTAAGGACAGAGCTTCAGAAGCTTGTCTTTCACTTAATGACAACAGCATTTTTTTAAATTTTTTGCTGTTTGCGTTCAACTGCAATTTGTATTTTACTCCAGGGTTAATTTTAATGGGTGACGGACAAGGTCCAAATTATGTCATTATGGCAATCCCCTGAGTGACGGACCTCGTCCAAAATGTAGGTGTATACCATTTATTTGTGACTACAGGATAAGTGGATCTGTGCCAGGGGGTTGTGGCCAGATGGCCCGCCCCACCATGCCGTTAAGCGGCCAATCCCTGAGCGCCACGTCATAGTGGGCGCGGTTAAGTGACTGATGGTCACAAGGACAAATCATGTCTTCGGGGAGGCGGGTACTAAAATAATAGCCCGCCCCCTGAATGTGGTGTTTTCGTGTGGAAAGAAATGGGGACAAAAAGTACCCATCAGAGGCATACAAGGTAGAGTGTTTACAGATACTAGAGATAATACATAAGGGCACTATGCTTATTCACAGCATATAAAGTCACATCCACCAATGTGGCCATTAAAAAGAAGTAAAAAATACTGTATAGTATGCGGTCAGAATAGCCCGAGGGAGGAAGTAATTAAAAGTAGTTTAGAGGCTGCTGAAGTCAAAGGTGGTTTAATGGGAATATTGAAGTCCCTGAGAATTAGGGATGGAGTATTAGACAGGAAATAGGGTTGCCAGACAGCAAAGTGGTCAAGAGGAGAGGCGAACCAGTGAATGCATGAATGAATAAGTTAAAAATAAGAATTGTGATAATTTACAAGTTTACTTTTTAGGTTGGTCTACAAAGTAGTCTATATACAAAACTGCTGTGTTGTAATATGTATGCTAGCTGTGCATCCTTTGTTTCAAATAAATGTTATGCTAATATTTGTTCTATCAAAAAGCTCTCGGTAGTGAAGGGTTTAAGGTACATTTTATACCTACATTTATAAGATTTGGTTGCATCTCTTTTTTCATTCCTATAAAGATTTTTTTTTTTCTATTGTTGACATTTTGTTTTCCATTTTGTTGCATGGGCTGCCCATAATGTAGGTTTAAAAAAAAAAAAACCCTATAATAATAATAATAATATGCTTAGCAGAAAGTAGTTCATAATTAATATGGGAAATTAGAATTTTACCATTTGAGGACTGTAGGAAGGTTATTTACTAAAGTAAGAATCCAAAGTGAATTTAAAATTCCAAGCCGTTGAGCCTGAAAGAGATTTTTTTTAGAGTTTGGCTATTTTGAACTTAAATTTGAAATTAGTTTGATTTTACTTTCACTGAAAGAAAAGTCCCAGGGGAAATATAAAAATATGTAGAATACATAAATCAGTTTTACCAATATTATCATTTCTGTTCAGTGACATCTATTAAACCTGCAGACCCAACAAATGTAAATTTGAAATTTTTTACAATGAAACAGCAATGCGCTGTCAAAATACCTATGTATTTGGTGACACCCAGATCTGTGCACACCATCCTGCATTTATGCTAGATACTTTAATCACACATTTATATATTCCAATAACACACAACAGTAATGTTGGATCATCATCCTTGTGTATGCACCATAACAAAAAAATAAAATACATACATACATACATAAATCATTGTTTTGTTGTATCCTGACCCCAGTTAGTTACCTGTACAGATTCTTGTTACAATTCTATTCTGCTCTCTGGTACCCTGGTTTGACTATTTCCTGTCTATTTGCTCATAGCAACCTTTGTGTTACGTCTGTCCATATTAAAGGGAAACTATAGTTTCTGTTTTTCTGGCACTATAGCTTCCCTTTCTGTCAAGGCCCCCTCCTCCATGGTCCAAAGTCCCTTGGTGCTTTTCTGCTGCGCCCATGCTCCTCCCCTGCCGGCTGCAATGACTGCGCTCGCATTAGGATTCCTATGGGGATTCTGGTGATGCTGGAAGTCCTCATGCATAGCATAAGGACATCCAGAGTCATTTAAAAGTCGCCTATCCATCCGGAAGTCCCTCTAGTGGCTCTCTGGTAGACAGCCACTAGAGAAGGAGTTAACTCTAGCTGGTAATTATTGCAGTTTATAAACCTGCAATAATTACATGTTAAGGTTGATGGGAGTTTGCACCCAGACTGCTTCAATGAGCTGAAGTGGTCTGGGTGTCTACAGTGTTCATTCAAGGGCCAGGAATGCATATCTTAAACCATTGTTGTCTCCACCTATTTCTGTGTTACATAATATTATTGTTGAAATTACCCTGATGTGAGCTATTTGTAATATGTCACCTTTAAATTCCAAAACAGATACAATTCTCAATCAATGAGGTTATCCTAAATTTAGGACAATTTAGAAAGAGGAGAGAGTTAAAATTACAGTTCAAAAGGTTTCAGCAAGAAGTTTTACTTATAGCAACATTAACAAAACTTGTCCTGAAGGTGTTTAGCAGTGGTATTCATCCAGCATATAATTATAATTTTAATAAGTAATACATTTGCCACATAATAAAAGTGTTTCTTGTGGAAATAAAAAGGAGCTCTCTCTGGAAATATACAAGAAAAAGTTGTCTAGTTCTCCATCTTTTTACAGTGGTTAAGCCTCTCAAAATCACAAAAGCTTTATGCATAACTACAAAGAGAAATCAGAAGTCAATAAATAAAAATGACATTAAATACAGAAGCAAATGTGCATTATTTAGACTAAGTAAAGCAAAACAGACATATGCAGCTTTCCTTTGCCAATTTTCTAAATTCATTTAAATGTACGGACAACAATTGATATATTTAAAATAAATGAATATTGTTAAATGTATGCCCTGCCGTAATGCATAAATATACTTTGCCATAGCAATATCAGCCCAGTTTGTTTTGCATTTGAATCCAAAACACTACTTTTACAGCAGCTGGATGCATTTGATGTGTTGGACACAAAATGCTGGTGTTTTGTCTTCCTCAAGATAGAAAAGTAGAGAGGCAGAACGAAGACAAATAAGTTAATTCAGTGAAATAATAAAAAAAAAGACAAACAAATAATTTACTTGTTTACAGATTTAAACCTAATGCTCATTCCCAAACTAGAATTATTAAATGTAGCAATGCACAGTGAAATGTATGCATTGTACATATTTATTTAATCCAGTGAAATTTTTGACAGGGATATAAACATCAATAAGGAACAATGAGCGTACAATTCAGGAAAAAGGCGGAGGCTTTTATTTTATCTTCACGTTAGTTAATGCTGCCTATTAATATTAGCCGCCCAAGGCAAATGCCTTCTTTGCCTCGTGAAAGATACATCCCTAGCTCTAGAGACTGTGTGTCTCCAAGGAGTATAGGGAGTATGCATATGTGTGTGTTGGTTGAATCTGTAGCGTGTGCATGTGTTTAGGTGCTGTATTATGTGTAGGTGTATCTAGTTATTGTAGTAGGTGTGTGCAGTGCCGTACACACAATCCATGGGGTTCGAAAGTGATCCGTGGGCCCCCCCGACAGTCACACACACATAGAGACACACACATAGACACATACACACCGACACACAAAGACACACACACAAACACATACAGACAGGCACACATATATACAGACAGACACACACACACACAGGCACATACATACAGACCGACACACACAGAGACACAGACAGGCACACACACAGACACATACATATAGACTGACAAACACACATACAGGCACACAGACAGATACATACATACAGACAGACAGACACACCCATACAGACAGACACAGATAGACAGGCACACATACAGACACATACACACACACACACACGATGCACATACATACATACATACATACAAAAAGACAAGCACACACACACAGAGACATACAGGCAGACACACACACACACACACAGACATAGACACACAGACATAGACACACAGACATACAGACACACATACATACAAAGACATACATACAAACAGGCACACATACATACAGGCACACACACACAGACAGATACAGGCACACAGACATACAGACAGACACATAAACACATACATACAAACACACACACACACACATAATATTTAAGTCACCCTCCTGTTTCTTACCTTTTAGGTGAAGGAGGGTGACTGGGGTCCAGTGGTGACTCAGGTGGATGGGAGTCAGAGTTCCTACTCTGACTCCCTGCTCTTCCTCCCACACG
>CAKOES020000390.1:7284-30044 GCA_933207985.1 Pelobates cultripes
TACAATGCTTTCCTAGTTGTTAACGGCTTATAGGGTATGGAGAGAAGGCATATTAGACTCTTGAAAGGAGATATACTTTTGGGACATTATTCCCCTTCTCTCCATATTTCTGCTGTCTATTTGCCTTAAATAGAGAGGGCTGTATCTTCCATTTTTTTTATTTATCATCATTTTTGTTATTTTTGCATACATTTTATTATACTCTTGATATTGATTAAAAGTTAAGTTTTAAAATACTCTCCCATAAAGGAATACATTGTTAGGTAGACTTATCCTTTATTTTCTTTGGTTTTTCCAAACTTGTCATAAATAAAGAAATACATTAATAAATATAAATATACTGACCATATGTGTGCCTTGAGAACAGAGTTGAAAAAAATGCAATATTGAATAGCTGTACTACTGAAATGACCTCTGTTTATTTAAGTATTCAAATATGGAATGCTGCATTCACAAATTTACTAACATTATTCATTAAAGTGAGCATTGTTGAGAATTCAAAGTGAATTTTAATTTCTACACCCAAATAGCCAAATTAGAAGCATAAGTGATGTAGATAAATGTTTCCATTCAGCTAATTTGGTATTTCATTTGAAATTCAGTTTGAATTTACTTTAAACTCCAAACAATTCTCTTTACTTTGGTAAATAACCCTGCATGTTTTTATATTTTATGTTTATATGTTTTTGGGGTACTCTGATGTAAGGGTGAGCTAAATACTGTCTGACAATATGATGCATCTAAACTGTTCTTGATGGTTCCGTTTAGTAGCTATTATTTTCACGCCAGATCACCTGATGACAAGCAGAGACATTAATTAGGATACAGAGCAAGTGATCAAGACATCTTGTATCTTCCATGGGTTCATTCTGGCTGAAATTAAGAGATTCCTATTCAAATTTAGCTGCAAAACATTTCAACCTCAAGATGACTTTATTTTATTTATCTTTAATGAATAATAAACGGAAAAGCTTATTGACTGAAAAAAGGCTTTTAAATATTCCATCAGTAACAGAACAAGAAAATCAATTATTAATAAATGGAAAGGTGTGTGTGTCAGATGTAATCAGATTTTCACATGATCACTATGCTTCCAGACAATTAACCCGTAAAGGGACACTATAGTCACCAGAACAACTACAGCTTATTGCATTTGTTCTGGTGAGTATAATCATTCACTTCAGGCTTTTTGCTGTAAACACTCTTTTCAGAGAAAATGCAGTGTTTACATTACAGCCTAGTGATACCTCCTCAGATGGCTGCTAGAGGTGCTTCCTTAAGCAGTCCTGCCTAGTGTGCATCAAAACATTCAGTGTCTCCACCCTCTGCATGCAGACACTGAACTTTCTTCATAGAGCTGCATTGATTCAATTCATCTCTATGAGGAGCTGCTGATTGGCCAGGACTGTGTTTGACTTGTGTGGCTCTTGACAGTCTTAGCCAATCCTATGGGGAAGCACTGTGATTGGCTCAGACCACCACTTCTGATGATGTCAGCAGGCAGAGGCAGCTCACAGGCATATAGGGGCAATGGCAGCAGCTGCAGACTTAAATACAAATAAGATTTTACTATATTTAGGGAGGCAAGAGGGGGTCAGGGGTTTTAACACTATAGGATTAGAAATATATGTTTGTGTTGATCCTATAGTGCTCCTTTAAGTGTTGCATTGTTTGAGCTGATCGTGAAGGGGTTAAAATAAAAGTAGGTTTCTATAACCAAACTATAGTACATGATGGGTACATGCTCAATCATGGATTGCTCTCTTCTTAATTTTATTTATTTATTTTTGATAAAAGGCATATATGTATAAGGGTTTTACAATGAACAGTGAGTCCTAGTGATTTCACAGCTGACTCCAAAATGTGTATTCCATATACACTAAACTGAGTTGAACGGAAAACAGATTTGCAACAGGGTATCTTTGCCTAAATTTTGCAATTAGGTTTCACTACTATTTGGTGTTTAATAAATAAACCATAATTTGTCATAGATGTAGTTCATTTCAGAATGTTTCATTTGTGTCTAAATTTTTCTAAGACCATATCAGCAGTTTGAAATGAATTGTAGAAACACAATAAATTTTATAAACAATATATCCTTTCAAACAGTCCATAGGTTAACCTTCAATACCTCATTCAAAGCATTGGATTGGATCAAATAGATTTATCATTTAGATACTCTATACCAGTGGTGTCCAAAAGGTACATCCTCAGATGTTTTAAGACTACAACTTCCATGATGCTTTGTCATTCGAAAGGCATTTTTAAGGCATGCAAAGTATCATGGGAGTTGTAGTTCTACAACATCTGGGGATCTACCTTTTGGGCACCCCTGCCCTATGCCATGGGTAGGCAATCTTAGGCAATCCAGTTCTTGTGGACTACATATTCCCTGATGTTTTTCCAGCATTATATCTGTAAGAGCATTATGAAAGATGTAGTCCACAACATCTTGAGTGTTGAATGTTGCCTACCCCCATCCTATGCCCCAAGGGCTTTAATGAACATCTTCATATGTTTTTTATCTAAATTAATAATGCTTATTTTTCTCTAACGTTTTAGTTAGCTTACTCTGTACCTCTATACCACTATCCACTATTGCTTGCTTGTTTAACTATGAATGAGGAACAGTTGCTTGTTTTTCATTTATATACATTTTTGACCATTTTGTGACTTTTGCTGCTATATGGTTAATTAGTTTCACATTTTTTTTTACTATTTGCACACTTTGTTTTAAACATGGAGGGATCACTTTTAATTTAAAACTCTACCCCCCATCCCCTCTCCATTAGCACTCTATATATGCAAGAGTACTGCCCCTACTTCTAGCTTATATGGTTCACATTCTGTATTTGAGAAACTCTGTTGTGACATAACATATCAGATGTAGGAGTCTGACATCATTTCCCTGGAGCACTTGTGGACACCACACAATCGGAGGACGATGAGCTTTATCGCGTACTAGATTTTGACTCCCACCAGGTTGTTGTTACCTGGATAGGAACTAAGACAAATATTGGTGTGCCTACACACCAACATTTTTCTCCTGCTATTGCTATAGGAACTTTAACCATATATATATATGGAGTTTTGGAAATGTTATTTATTTACCTCTTGGATAATTGTTGTGGCATCAGAAGATGACTTTTGGACTTTTCTTCATGGATTAGTTATTTTACTCAGCATTTTGTTTGGATTGCATTTGTTTTTTCTCCAACATTGGGACTTTTGGATTCTCTTGGTTTTATTGATGGTATAATAAGAGTGATTCTCAGCACACCTATTTTGTATAGATACAGTATGTTGTCACATGTTTTAGACAGTTTTGACGTTGCTGCCCTTTTACTTTTTATACTTTATTATTATTTTTAGATTAAGCTCCTCCTTCAGTATGAGAAAATTAGTTCTTAAATATTAAGGATGTCATGAATAACCATTTTTGCCATATCAATCGTTAACCAGTTATAACAAAGTGGGGTGGGATTGATGCTAGTCATTCTTCTCAATAGAACACACACACATTTTGCCCACATCATCAATGGAGGAATAAATACAAAATACAAAAGTGAGAGCACACAATATTGCATAAATACCACAGATATATGTTGAATGTGGGATCTGAAAAATGCAAATATAAAAAGACCATAGAGTAATATAGTATACACAGTTAAAACAAATATACACTTTTACTGGTCCAGCTCACTTGGTTCTGAGCCACTTAATAAAGCTGGCTCAGACTGGTAGCTTGAAAAGGAGGATGCAGTGGATAGTAGTTGTAGTGGGTCAGAGTTTTCTTTTACCAGCCTCAATAAAGTTGATCATACACCATAAATATTCCAGGATGCAGCAAATAGGTGAAGAAAAACAATACATTTATTGGGTAAAAATAGAAGTAAATAACCTTACATATAACAAATAAGTCCACTGTCCACTTAACACGTTTTGGCTAACACCTTTCTCAAAAGTGGATTACTACCGTCCTCCTTCATAATCTTCTCTTTTAAACCTATTGGGCTTGGCACCTTTTTCAGACATCTGTTGGTGATTCCGATCGGTACTTCCGCTTTTGTCATTGGTGTGCGTCTAGGCGTCTCCATTCTCCATCACAAGGACGTCTTAATGTCATTCCGTAATAACGTAATTCCGTGGGTGTCGGTTTCAGACCTATAAAGTCTTTATTCAAGATATTACCCTCTAAAGGCAAACTGGAGCCATTTTCTTGGAGTCCATTGGAAATAGAGCTTGCTACAAATGAGCATATTAACTACTATGGCAATCTAACACCATTTATTGGAGTTCATTGGTTATACAGCAAATTAAAACTTAAAAATTATTAACACATAATGAACTACATTATAAAAGTAGATTATTAGACACATTATATTAAAATCTACTACGTTAAAATGTAGTCAGCATTAGAGATTTCTGATAAAGATTTATAATAATAAAAAGCATCCTGAATAATATTGTAAGGTCAAACAACTTACATAAAATCCTGCATGAAGATAAAAATAAAACAAACATAATTAATAAACACAATTAATAAAAACATTTTATATACATGAATTTATTTCGAAATCAGCATTTAAGCTTTAAGGTAGTAAGGTGTCAACGTTAAAAATCCACTTCGTTTCTGCTTTACTGAGGAGGCTATTAATATCACCTCCTCTCCAGTGGATTTTAGATACGCTATGTTGATAAAATTTCCTCTTAATATTGTAAATATGTTCCCTTATGCGTATCTTAAGGGCTCTTGTTGTTTTACCTATGTTTTGGAATCCACAGGGAAATATTAACATGTATATTACATTTTTTTAGTTACAAGTGATAAAAAATGTAATATCATTTTGTATATTATTAGTAAATTGTGATTTTTTTTTTACCATTTTGTTTTTATTCTTTCTTAATGTACAACCTCTACAGTTATTACATTAATAAAACCCATTTGTTGCTTTAACCCCTGTCATGATTCCTTTTTATTCCAGAAGTTTGGTCCTTAAGGGGTTAAGAAAATTATTTTATTTTTTTTACTTCTTTTAATGGCGCCAGTTTGCCTTTAGAGGGTAATATCTTGAATAAAGACTTTATAGCTCTGAAACTGACACCTGCGGAATGACATTATTACGGAATGATGTTGAGACGTCCTTGTGATGAAGAATGGAGATCCCTAGACACACACCAAAAGCCGAAAGCGGAAGTACCGATCAGAATCACCAACAGATGTCCAAAAAAAAGGCACCAAGCCCAATAGGTTTAAAAGAGAAAATCATGAAGGAGGACGGTAGCAACACACTTTTGAGAAAGGCGTTAAGTGGACAGTGGACTTATTTGTTATATGCGAGGTTATTTATTTCTATTTCTACCCAATAACTTTATTGTTTTCTTCACCTATTTCCTGCATCCTGGAATATATATGGTGTATGATCAACTTTATTGAGGCTGGTAAAAGAAAACTCTGACCCACTACAACTACTATCCACTGCATCCTCCTTTTCAAGCTACTAGTCTGAGCCAGCTTTATTAAGTGGCTCAGAACCATTTGAGCTGGACCAGTAAAAGTGTATATACGTTTTAACTGTGTATACTATATTACTCTATGGTCTTTTTATATTTGCATTTTTCAGATCCCACATTCAACATATATCTGTGGTATTTCTGCAATATTGTGTGCTCTCACTTTATATTTTGTATTAATTTCACTGTTAAGTGTGTTTTTAGAGTGATTCACACATTTTTTATCAGTGGAGGAATATTTTTAAAAAAAATTAAGAAATCATACGAAGGAGGGCTAGAAAATTACTATATTGCAGCTAAGATAGGTAATGAGATGTTGCAGATCATTTAATCTAAATGTCTCATATTGTGTCATTTTGACACGAAATGTGATATATTGAAACAAAGGAAGGAATGAACCAAAATTGCTGAATTTCAATGTGGAAGTTGAACAGTAGAATTTGACAGAGTATCAAGATAGAGTGGAGCTGTAGATACAAAAATATGTTTCATAAAATCGCAAGAATCAATACAGAAAAAAAGATTTAAATAAAGTGCTTGTGAAATATTATTTTATTATAAACCGGGATTGTGGAGAACTGACAAAGTAATTTGAAAATTAGGACAACATTTCTGAACACGAATAATAGCTCAATCAAACAATATTTTAAATATGTTTCCATTTTGGCCTGGAATTTACAATTCCCATCAGTTCTACTCAATTATTGATTTTATTAATAACTTACTGGTTGAAATGCATGCTGGATATACAGAAAAGCCACTGTTGGGAAAAAAGATTCCAAGCAATTGTTTTTCTTTTGCCAGTGAAAGAAATGTACATTTTAATAAAGGGTGAAGTTCATAAATATTTACTCTTTAGTTATGAAACAACACTAAAATGTCTTGTAACCCTGCCAGCAGTAAACCTTAGCATTTAGCAATCAGAGGGAGAAACAGCAAGGCTCATTCTATCGGACCACCATATGACCCAGCACAGCAGATACGATAAAACAGAGACACTCATAAACTTGCTAGAAACATGAAACAATATCTTAGATAAATTGCATTTTAGCCTAGCGAATAGAAATGGTACAAGCAGTCTTGTTAGTGGCTGGCACAGAGTGAGCCAGAAGATTTTTTTCAGAATGACTGTGTTTCTTGCCAAAAAAAAAAGATCATTCGAGAATTACACAGCATCCACCCCTTAGCTGTCATCTGGCCCCCAGACTCTCAACCTTTTGTCCTTTCTGTTGCTCTTATCAGCATGACACAAGAACATTGCACTTGTTAAAAGAAGTGAGCTCAGATCCTGACCTAGATTCCATGCGAGATGCGTGTGAGTAAGTGTGAGATGTCAATGATGAAAGAGAATAGACACACTCTGAATTTATTCTCATGCATGTCCAGTCTCTTGTAGACAGAGGTGAAACACTGTAACCTTTACAGAAGTCAATTAACCTCCTAGGGACGAATGATGTTCAGTGCTGCCATTTGCAGACTTGTTCTTTCAAACTCTTCCAAGAGCACAAAACGAACTGCTTATTAAGTGTTATAGTGTCCTTCTTGTACTTTGTGAGCACTTTCAATTTTGGAACCTGATCTTTCAAGTGCAAATTCTTATGACATCAGCATGAATTGATAATATGAAAAATAAGACGTGGAACCTTATAGACCACTAACAGCAAAGCATTATGAAAGTCTAGTTCTAAAAAAAAAAAATCGGTGGATCTAGTTTTTGGGCACCCTGTTGTAGACAATACAATTTTATGCATGCGTTCACTAAACTGCAAGACACCATATGGATACCATTTTTTTTTAGAATTTAAAATTCAATCTTACACTTCTTTGAATTCTATTTCCCTATGGTTGGGATATAACTAGATGGATTATACTTGTTGAGCCTCAACTTGATTCACATTAATCCATAACATGATATTTTTGAATACTGATTACTAAAGTGTATCTAGAGGGTACACTTGGAAAATGGCTCTTTCCATCTTGCAAAAAATATTTAGAAAAATAGTCATATTATCATAGCACAAATTATAGCTTATAGCTTCAGGAGCAGAGTAAAGTAGAATGTATTCAATTGTCATCAGCCCTAGTAGTAACAAACTATCAGTAGTAAGCCTGAGAAGGTGTTTCATCCACAAGTAAATTATCTCTCTGTCCTATATGACTGTTGCTGACCATTCCATTATACAATAGTGTTAAATATTGATGTTACAATAGTACAGCTGTATACAAAGAACATCTGGCAGTGTATAAATATATGGACAGTAGTTAAGGCCAATGTTTTAGTATTACTTTAAATAGTATTACAGTGATTTGAAGTGGTCATGGTGCCTGGAATATTTTGCTTTGACCCTCTGCACATATCGACCTCCCGCAGGTCTGTTTGTTCTGTGCAAACATTATTCACTTTATACAACTTGGCTATTTTAGCCTTAACTTTACAATTTTCCATTCACTACAATTCAGCATTTAGTGAATAGACCTATAGTGCCCTTAGAAGATGTATCGTTTGTGTTATCATATTGAAAGTAAACGAGATGAGAGATCCAAGACATTTCATTTACTTTAAACTGAATGGATGGATGGATGGAGAGAGAAATTGACTGAAGAATGGATAGCTTATATGGTTGGGTCATCATTAGCCAGCCCATGAATTCCTAGCTGGCTAAGGTAAATTCTGTGCATATTCCTATGCACAGAATTGAATTCATTGGCTGACAGAATCAGCTGATGCTCTCAGCTAATGTATGGCTAGTGGGGTGCACTTCCAGTTTCCAAAGCTCTGCAGAAGCTGGATATCATCATTGGCCACATGAGGGCAGTCAGCGCCTGGCAAGGACCCAGGTAAGAAGACAAACCATTGAAAAACTAGAAGTTACTGAGTAATGGGGCCAAGGTACCCCTGGCATCATAAACACTACAACAGGCTGTAGTGGTTATGATGCCTTGAATAACCCTTTAAATGCCCCTATATATAAAGTAAGAATGCTTCTGTAGAAGGATTCCTAAAAAAATCATCATATAGAAGTTCTCCTGCAAGAATAAAAGTTGCTGCAGAAGACAAGTTGCCATGAAAAGGCAAAATGTGGACCCTGTTATATTCACAGGAAATCTTTAAAGAGCCAACTTGAATTTTCTGCCTGCCCTATTTATGACCTAGGTCATTCAGATGAAACTGAGGCCAGCACATAGAAGTCAAACCTATCACGTTTTTTCAACTAAAACTTGGGCTCCGTGTAATGTCAAACTGTTTGATAACACAATTCTACTGGCGATAACTTTAATTATGTAATTGTGGCAGATCTTGCACTGCGGCAGTAAACTGCAGTCATTATGATGGAAACATCTGCCGTTTGTAAAATCTAGAAAAAGAAAATGCAGGAGAATAATTTATTTTATTATAACTCATTTTATGCGCACTCATTGAAAGATGATTCAATAATCATCAAGATACACGGTGTAACTATTTAGAAACAATCTGTATGGAACATAGGACAATTGTTTGAGAAATGGAGGTGTTTCTCTGGCTCATATGCGTAGATATAGGAATGGTGCTACTTGTCAGAGATCCAATTATTTTCCCATTTAAGCATGCTTTTGAAGCTTATCAGAGCAAAGTATTGTGGGCAGCATTTCTGCCATTACAACCGGTACTCTGAATTCTAGCGAACTGATTTCTATTGTAATGCAATTAATCTTCTGCTTTGCCCTAATGGATGAACAAGCATATTTACTGCAGCATAAAATCTTAATTATGTTTTGAGCGGATGCATAAAGGGAATTGAAATTAATGGCAAGTGACAATTGTGATAAATGCAAAATATATTTTAAAAATGCCAGTTCCTCTCTGGTGTCGCTCTGTGTCACGCAAGGGCACAGTATTGCTACAGTGTATAAATTCCAAAACTTCTACAGGGCGCAACAGGTGCCATTAATTGATTGTCGGTTTGGTTTTATGTAGAACTGGCCATAAGGTCCAACTTTTCTTATCACAGAAAGAGATATAATGAAGAGTGAAATTAGCTTCTTTTTTTTAAATCACTAAAGAAAATGTGAATTAAGATAGAACTTTCTCTCTGCTTAAAACAAAATAATTAGGAAAAAACATAGACACATGGGGCATCCAATGGATCATTAATATGCTCTTGCCTATGTATTAATAATAATAATAATAATAATATTATTATGATGATGATATTTATAGAGCACCATCAAATTCCGCAGCGCTTTACAATGGGTGGACGAACAAACATGTAGTTGTAACCAGACAAGTTGGACACACAGGAACAGAGGGGTTGAGGGCCCTGCTCAATGAGCTTACATGCTAGAGGGAGTGGGGTAAAGTGACACAAAAAGGTAAGGATAGTATTAGACTAATGGCAGTTGCAGAAGAGGAATCAGTTAGGAGCTATTAACAATTTAATTGATACGCTTTTATGAAGAAGTGGGTTTTTAACGATTTTTTTGTATTCTATGTACCCAATTATATAGATATGTTGGTCCATGTAGAGACTGCACATCAATTAGCGTGTCATATGATCAGAGTTCCAATGAATTCTGTTTAAATTAGACATTTTGCTGGCACCTGGCTATGTGTATGTGCTCTGTTTCTGGGTGCAAAGGAACTGCAGAAGCTGCAGTAACTTGAAAAATTAATTGCAAAGTCTAGTCAAAAATAGCTGATCGGTAAACATTATTCACTTTATACAACTTGGCTATTTTAGCCTTAACTTTACAATTTTCCATTCACTACAATTCAGCATTTAGTGAATAGACCTATAGTGCCCTTAGAAGATGTATCATTTGTGTTATCGTATTGAAAGTAAACTAGATGAGAGATCCAAGACATTTCATTTACTTAAAACTGAATGGATGGAGAGATAAATTGACTGAAGAATGGATAGCTTATATGGTTATCTTTTCAGATTTACAACTCATCTTATGATATGTGATCATAAGTCTGTAAGGTATTTCTTTTTACTTTTTTGCTTCTAAATTTATAATATGGCCTCAATTTAATATTTTTGGATACATTTTTCAAATGATTTAATATTTTGACAATTTGATACTTTTCATATTTTTATATATGATGTATTATTTGATATTTTAATATTCTGAAAATAAAATTTTAAAACTTTTTCTCATCTAGAAAGCTTATCCAAAAATATCAAGTAACGACCTAACACAGATCTTCAACTGCTCTCTCTCTCTTCTGGCATTGTCTCTGCTGACCTTAAACATGCCACTGTAGTATATATCCTGAAAAAAACATCCCTCGACCCATCCACCCCCTCTAACTATCATCCCATATCCCTGCTCTCTTTTTCCTCAAAGCTTCTGGAAAGACTTGTCCCATATGTCTCACTTCCTCAATTGCAACTCTTTCCTTGACCCTCTTTAATCTGGCTTCCGCCCTCTTCACTCTACTGAGACTGCTCTCATCAAAGTTACTAACGACCTAATCGCAGCTAAATCCAAAGGCCACTACTCCATATTAATACTTATGTCAACCATGAGTTAAAGTCAAATCTTAGGCATGTGGAGTGTGATGAGGAAAAGGTGGAGGCTTTATGGGTAGATATCTGCTTGGGGCAAACAAAGGGAAATCAATTATTGGTTGGGATATGTTATAAACCACCTAATGTAAATATTATTGAGGAAGAACAGCTGTTAGAGCAAATTGAGAAAGCTGCAAATCGAGGTAACACGTTAATTATTGGAGATTTTAATTATCCAGACATAAATTGGGAAAGAGGGACTAGTACTTCAGCAAGGGGCATCAGGTTTTTGAATGTGTTAAATGACACCTTTATGTCACAACTGGTACAAGCACCAACTAGAAAGGATGCTTGTCTGGATCTTGTCATAACAAACAATGTTGATCTTTTAACCAACATTCAAGTAGGGGAGCATTTGGGAAATAGTGATCACAATATGGTAAATTTTGAAATAAACTCAAAAAAGCAAAAGCAAGTAGGGTATACTAAAACATATAATTTAAAAAAAGCCAATTTCAGTAAGATTAGGGCAGCTCTACAACATATCGACTGGCATAAACTCCTTAGTGATAAAAACACTGAGGATAAATGGAAACTATTCAAACAAATATTAGAAAGGTACATTTCTCAGTTTGTACCATTGGGTAATAAATATAAAAGAAACAAATTAAAACCAATGTGGCTTAGTAGAGAAGTAAAACAAGAGGTTAAAAATAAGAAAAGGGCATTTAAAGAATTTAAATCAGACAAATCAAAGGCATCCTATTTAAGATATAAGGAAGCCAATAACGCTTGCAAAAAGGCAATTAAAGTGGCTAAACTAGAAAATGAGAAATTGATAGCTAAAGAATGCAAAACCAACCCCAATTTTTTTTTCAAGTACATCAATTCTAAAAAAAAACTAAAATTGAAAGTGTAGGTACACTTGAAACAGAGTTGGGTTTATTAGCTAATGAAGACAAGGAAAAAGCAGAAATTTTAAATAACTATTTTTCTTCAGTATATATTAATGAGGATCCTATGGCAAGAGATATGCAAATGATTGCTGCAAAAAACTTGCAAATAACTTGTGATTGGATAACTCGAGACAAGGTGCTACAGCTATTAAAGAAAATTAATGTAAATAAAGCTCCGGGGCCTGACAGTATTCACCCACGAGTACTTAAGGAGCTAAGTGGGGAAATAAGTGAGCCTCTGTATTTAATTTTTCAAGATTCTTTTGTTTCAGGTGTTGTACCGGAGGATTAGGGGAAGGCAAATGTTGTTCCTATATTTAAAAAGGGTTCAAAATCCTTGCCTGTAATTTATAGACCTGTGAGCTTAACTTCTGTAACTGGGAAAATATTTGAAGGGCTATTAAGGGATAATATTCAGGAATTCATTGGGAAGAACTTTGTTATTAGCAATAATCAGCATGGTTTTATGAAACATAGGTCATGTCAAACTAACCTAATTGCATTCTACGAAGAAGTAAGTAGAAGTATAGATCAGGGTGTTGCAGTGGATGTGATCTACTTGGATTTTGCCAAGGCATTTGATACGGTTCCTCACAATAGGTTAGTCTTCAAACTAAAAGAAATTGGTCTAGATGAATATTCTTGTTCTTGGGTAGAACATTGGCTTAAGGATAGAGTACAATGAGTTGTAATTAATGGTAAATTTTCAGGCTGGACAAAAGTGGTAAGTGGTGTCCCTCAGGGTTCTGTTTTGGGACCACTTCTATTTAACATATTTATAAATGATCTTGAAATAGGCATTGAAAGCCATGTATCAGTGTTTGCAGATGACACAAAACTTTGTAAAGTAATAAAATGTTAGCAGGATATTGCTTTGCTGCAGAGAGATTTGGATAGATTGGGGACTGGGCACTAAAATGGCAGATGAAATTTAACATAGAGAAATGCAAAGTTATGCACTTCGGGGTTAAGAATGCACAAGCAACTTACACACTAAATGGCAGTGAATTAGGGATAACCACACACGAGAAGGATTTGGGAATTGTTATAGACAACAAATTAGGCAGCAATATGCAATGTCAATCTGCAGTTGCTAAGGCCAGTAAGGTTTTGTCATGTATAAATAGGGGCATAAATTCTCTGGATGAAAATATAATTTTGCCTCTTTATAAATCGCTGGTAAGACCACACCTTGAATATGCTGTGCAATTTTGGGCGCCTGTTCTAAAGAAGGATATCATGGCACTGGAGAGGGTCCAGAGACGAGCTACAAAATTGATAAAAGGAATGGAGAATTTTAGTTATGAAGAAAGGTTAAAAAAATTAAATCTGTTTAGTTTGGACAAACGGCGCCTGAGAGGGGATATGATAACTTTATATAAATATATTCGGGGCCAGTACAAACCTTTATCTGGAAATCTATTCATAAACAGGGCTATACATAGGACACGAGGTCACACATTTAGGCTGGAAGAAAGGAGATTTCATCTAAGGCAAAGAAAAGGTTTTTTTACAGTAAGAACAATAAAGATATGGAATTCTCTGCCTGAAGAGGTGGTTTTGTCAGAGTCCATACAGATGTTTAAACTGAAATTGGATAAATACTTACAAAAACATAACATACAGGGATATAATTTCTAATTAGTGGGGTAATAGCTGCTTGATCCAAGGAGACATCTGACTGCTATTTTGGGGTCAAGAAGGATTTTTTTCCTAGTTTGTGGCAAAATTGGAAGTGCTTCAGACCAGGTTTTTTGCCTTCTTTTGGATCAACAGCAACAACATTTGTGAGGAAGGCTGAACTTGATGGACGCAAGTCTCTTTTCAGCTATGTAACTATGTAACTATGTAATATTTCTTGACCTTTCTGTTGCCTTTGACACCATTGATCATGCTCTCCTTCTTCAAACTCTTCAATCACTTGTCTCTGTGACTCTGTCCTCTCTTGGTTTTCATCCTATCTCCCCCAACACTCATTCAGTGTCTCCTTTTCTAATGATACCTCCTCCATTCATCCTGTCTCTGTTTAAGTCCCCCAAGGCTCTGTCCCCTTCTATTTTCTCTTTATACTTCCTCTCTTGGCAAACTTATTGCCTCATTTGGATTCCACTACCAACTGTATGCTAATGGCACCCAGCTATATCTCTCCTCCCCAGACCTCTCCCCTGCCAACCTGCAATATGTCACTGTTGCCTTTCCTCCATCTCTGACTGGATGTCCTCCCGCTTTCTAAAACTAAATCTCGCTAAAACTGGACTAAATCCTTGTCTTTCCTCTTCCTAATACTGATCCTCTTCTTTCGCTCTCCCTTCAAGTCAGTGGTATCCATATCAGTCCATCCTTGTAAGCGCGCTGTCTTGTTGTCATATTTGATTCTTGCCTCACCTTTGAGCCTCACATCCAGCATGTTACCAAATCCTGTAGATTCCATCTTAAAAACATAGCCCGCATCCGCCCTTGTCTTACACAAGATGCTACCAAAGAGCTTGTCCATACGCTAGTAATTTCCAGCATGGATTATTGTAACACTCTCCTAATTGGTCTTCCCAAAAACCGCATTGTCCCGCAACAGTCTGTAATGAATGCCGCCAGACTGACTTTCCTCTCTATTCGGTCCTCTCACACCTCACCCCTTTGTCAGTCCCTACTTTGGCTTCCTGTATCCTATAAGAGTCAAAATGCTAACTCATAACTATAAAAGATTGACCAATTCTAGCCCCTCTTCACAGATCCATAGGTATGCCCCTTCTTGGTCTCTCTGCTCTGCCTGTGACCTTCTCCTGTCCGTTACTCGCACTCATGCTTGCAGGACTTCTCACAGGCAGCTCCCTTCCTATGGGTTTTAAGGCACTTCTTAAATGATTGAAGACTACTTCAATTGTTTAAGAAGTGCCTTAAAACCCATCTTTTTAGGAAAGCTTATGGCCTCCCAGAGTAACCTTTACCTCACATACATGTCTCTTGCTCTCTCCTAAAGGGTAGCACTTTACTCTCTCCTCCAGCTCTGCTTCTCTTCCACCTTATTTGATTGCTTTTGCCCTTTCCTTTACTTCCTTTGAAGTTCACATGGTCCGCCTATTTAAACCCACTCCTTTAGGAATTGTTGTTACCTACCCCTCCCCCCTCCATCCCTGGGTATCCTAGGCTATTTATTGAGCACTTTTCTTCCTGACTACCTCACTTCCTTTCCTCTAGCATTCATTCCCTTATACTTGGTGATTTCAATATCCCTAACAAAAACCCCAACTGCACTGATGCCTCTTATCTGCTCTCTGTAACCTCCTCCTTTGGCCTCACGCAATGGTCTAATTCAGCAACCCATACAGCTGGAAACACTCTTATTATTATTATTATTATTATTATGATATTTATAAAGCGCCGTCACCTTCTCACCTTCACCAACATCTGTACTGCCTCTAATCTCTCCAATATTCCTTTTCCTCTATCTGACCACCATCTGCTGACTTTTGACACCAGCACACCCAGGACCCAACTGACCCCACCCTTGGCACATCAATATCACTGAAAACTCCAATGTATTGACCTAGAGCGCTTCTCCACTAACCTCCAAACTCTCCTTTTAATCAAATCTCCCCTGCCCTAGCTCTGCAATCTTTTTTTACAATTTCACCCTCTCCTCTCAACGAGACATCATGGCACCTCCTATACTTAAATGCAGCAAGTGCCCCTAACTACAACCTTGGCACACCAATCTGACTCGATACCTCCAAAAATGCTTCAGAACTATTGAATTCTGCTGGAGAAAGTCTCACTCTGTATCTGACTTTCTCCACTATAAATTTATGCTGCGCTCTTACATCTTGGCTCTTTCCTCTGCAAAAGTAAATTGCTTCAATACCCTCATAACCACACTTTCCCGTGAACCCTATTTCACACTCTTCTTAGCCCTGTTGCTCCTCCTCCTCCTACCGACTTAACCGCCACAAACTTTGCAACTCACTTCACTGACAAGAGCTCTACAATCAGGGAAGAGATCCCTCATCTCTCTTCTTCCCTTTACAATACTTCCCCCAACCTCACTCCCTTCGCTGTTATATGTTCATTTGCACCCGCTACAGTGGAAGAGGTTTCTGATCTATTCCGATCCTCCTGCCCCATAACCTTCTCCCTTGATCCTATTCCCTCGTATCTCATCCGTACTGTGTCACCTTCTCTTGCTTTGCCTCTCACTAAAATTCTCAATCTCTCCCTCTCATCTGGCATATTTCCATTACCCTTCAAATTTGCGACTGTAACCCCAATTCTAAAAAGCCCAAACTTAACCCTAACTCCCCATCCAACTACCGCCCTATCTCACTACTGCCTCCTTGAAAGACTTGTGTATGTAAGATTGAAAGATTTCCTTGAGTCCAATTCTCTGCTCAACCCACTTCAGTCTGGTTTACGCGCTCTCCACTCTGTGGAAACAGCTCTGACCAAAGTATCAAATGATCTACTCATTGCATAATCTCATGTTCACTACTCTAGCCTAATTCTCCTTGACCTTTCCGCTGCTTTTGATACTGTTGATCATCAACAGCTTCTTCTCATCCTCCGTAATGAGATATTGCTCTCTCCTGGTGCTCCTCCTACTTCACCCAGCGCTCTTTTAGTGTTTCCTTCTCTGGCTTTTCCTCTTCCTTCCAACCTCTCTCTGTTGGTGTCCCCCAAGGTTCAGTCCTTGGTCCCCTATTGTTCTCCATTTCTACTGCCTCCCTTGGTAAACTCATCAGCTCCTTTGGCTTCAAATATCACTTCTATGCAGATGTCCTCCCCTGATTTCCCCCTGCCCTTCTTGACTAGTGTCTCTAACTGCCTCTCTGCTATTTCTAACTGGATGGCTTAAACTCAACTAGTCCAAAACAGTATTTCAATGTTTTCCTCCCTCAAGTGTTGCTACTCCCTCAAGTGTTGCTACTGCCTAGGTGTTCTCTTTGACTCCGACCTCTCCTTCATTCCTAATGTCCAGTCAATCACCAAATCCTGTCACTTCCACCTCAAAAACATTGCGAGCATCCACCTATACTCAATGCCAGATGCGGCTAAGGTGCTGGCCCATGCCACTGTCCTCTCTCACCTTGACTATTGCAATCCACTTCTCAGTGGTCTTACGTGCTCCCAACTTGAACCATTGCAGTCTATAATGAATGCGGCGGCGAGGCTCATCTTCTTGTCCGCCCACACCTCCCATGCCTCACCCCTCTGTCAGACCCATGCATTGGCTTCTCGTAAAATATAGGGCTCAATATAAAATTCTGGTTCTTGCTTTCAAATCTCTACATAATGCTACTCCCACCTATCTATCTTCCCTAATACACAAGTATGTCCCGTTCTAGGCCGCTACGCTCTGCTCAAAACCCACGTCTATCCTCTGTTCGTACTCCAACCTCTGATGCTCGCATTCAAGATTTCTCTAGGGCTGCACCATTCCTGTGGAACTCCCTTCCCTTCTCTGGTAGATGCTCACCCAGTCTCCACTCCTTTAATAAATCATTAAAAACTCACTTTTTCACAAAAGCATATCAATTAAACTGTTGATGGCTCAAGAAAAACCTACACTAAGTCTTTATTGAGTACTATTCTACCAGTCTACCTCCCTAATACTTTCCTTACCTTTTGCCGCACTTTTACCCCACTCCCTCTAGCATGTAAGCTCATTGAGCAGGGCCCTCAGCCCCTTTGTTTCTGTGCGTCAAACTTGTCTGGTTACAATTACATGTTTGTTAGTCCATCCATTGTAAAGCACTGCAGAATTTTTGGGTAAAGAATGTACTCTTCCTTTCAAAGAACTGCTAAGGAAAAGAAGATAGATGTAGAAAGAGGGGGGAACTTAGAGAAGAGAAGATATTTTTTCTCCCATTTTTTCCACTAGAACATAATTCTTATATGTTGACAGGAGTTGTACAGACGATCCCTCACTAACACTGGATTTGTAGACAATTGACAAGAGAGAGGCAAATTTCTAGACCAAATTAGCCAGGATAAAAATACATCTTAGTAGGAGATTGTATTTCCATTATCTGCATTTGATCTAATATTTTATAATTTCTCCATAATTCCTAGTAAAGTGAATTAACATACAGTATTGCACGGCGCTAAAAAAAGCCGTCTCTGAGTTTACTTTTTCATGTTTTTTGTATTGAACATTTTCTGCTATACAACATGATTAGTGCACAGTAGACTTGTGCATGGAAAATATTTTTTTATTTTTTTTTAAGTGATTGGTTCTGATTTTTTTAAATTTTCAATTCAACTGCACCAATTTTCGATAAAAACAAATAATGCCAAGGATGACCTAAAATGAAGGCAATAATGTTTCTATAGTATCCCTTTAACAAAAAAATATAACTCTCAAACTGTAAATTAATGATTCAAAGTTGGTGTTAAGGGGAACATGTTTGAGCATTTTTTAATTGTTACAATTTCTGATTTTTGAAATTGTTCAGTTGTGAAGAATTTCGGCCAAAGTTTGATTGGAAATCCTGAGAGTCAAAATAACTCAGAAGCAGTCAAAATTTGCCTGAATTATGATTCTGACCAATCAAAATCTCCAAGTCTAGCACAGTAATATACACTTACAGGGTTATTCATCAACATGAGAATTCAAAGTGAGTCAGCTATGCTTTCACTTTGGCTACTTTGGCTTTATATTTGATACTTACTTTGAATTCTTACAGTGGCAGAACCAGCCTCGCCACTGGGCATTGGAGAAGACTGATTGCCAGATTCCTGCACTGTGACTATGGCCCCATGTTGAAATGCTTGATTTTCCCCTGCAAAGATCCAAAAGCCGGGTCATTTGGTACTTTCCCTATGTGAGCAGTGTTACCCCAGATAGCTATGCCATGGAGCCCATTCGTATAACGAAAGACTATGTGAAAGACTTTGGCTCCATGGCAATTGAACTGTATGTATGTCATCTGAGCGCCATTCAGTAATAATGTGCGCTCAGATCTAAGCTATCTGGAGATAGCTGTTTTATATATTTACCTGTTTTATGCAATAGCTGCACAGTTATATATTTTTATGTATTTTATTGTATTTTGCTATTGTATTTGGCTTATGGAGTTTTGTCTCTGTCCTTGGAGATATTTGGATTACTTCCCAATTATCTCCAGGATAGAAGACTCTGTGGAACTGGTTTTGGGCAGAAAAGAAATGCTTCATTTGGTCACAAAGGACGTCGAACTAAATTTTGACCCACTGGACCAATTTGTATGATTTTGACGTATGTTTGTATTTGGAGTATTTTATGTGAATGTGATGTATACTTTTAGAGTTATGAATATTGTGTAAAACTGTGTATTTTCCTACCTGTGATAATTAAGTTAGACCATTGTGTTCAGTAATTATATCACAGGCAGAGGGGAGGATTTTGTGTGGGAGTGTCTGAGTGTATTGTACATGTTTATTGGTTGTCTTCAAAACCCTGTGGGCAGTACTATGTTTCTAGAATGTGAATAAAAGAGGCTGTATGTGCCAGTACAGTCAGTTCTACTTCACCCTCAATTTGGAGTGCCGTCTCTTGTTGGGGGAATCTGCTACAAGGGATTGCTATGCTTGTCATACTCCCTTGCTAAATCACTACTAAGCTCTTGTAAGCCGCCATTATCTGTCTGTCGAAAACATGCTGAGCGTACTGATAACAGATTCCAAATGTTCACAGAACTGCAATTAGCAATCCCAGCTAATGACGCCCCAATGATGTTGCCAAAGTTGGAGTGAAACATACAGACACCAAGCACCATGACTGCTTCAAATCAATGAAGTTCTCATTGTGCTTGGAGTAAGCCAGTGCATATTCTGTAGCATGTTAAGGCAAACTCTTGTTCACTGCTTTTGAGAAATGCATTTTCTAGTTTAAAGGCCTTTTATTTATTTTTACAAAATAGATGTACATATGCAGTGAATTATAGCAGCCTGTTGTGAAGTTTTCAGGAATTGTTGTCAGTGTTTGAAATATAGTTAAACTGTGCATGCATTAGTGACAACACAGGTTAATAGCGGGCTGCCTATGAACTTAGTGAGCATGTATCATGTAAAAAAAATACAGAAGAAAGATAGGGGATGTCAGCCTGTTCTTGAGTTGAGTGTGTGCCAGTGTGTGCATCTGTGTGTATATGTGTGTATCTTTGTGTGTGTGTGCCAGTGTGTACAGGTGTTTATCTTTGTGTCTATGTGTATATGTTTCAGTGTATAAATGAATGTATACGTGTCAATGTGTTTGTTTGTATGTGTGTATCTGTGTGTTAATGTGCATGTACAGTTGCAAGAAAAAATATGTGAACCCTTTGGAATTATATGGATTCCTGCACAAATTGGTCATAAAATGTGATCTGATCATCATCTAAGTCACAACAATAGACAATCACAGTCTGCTTAAACTAATAACACACAAAGAATTAAATGTTGCCATGTTTTTATTGAACACATCATGTAAACATTCACAGTGCAAGTGGAAAAAGTATGTGAACCCCTAGACTAATGACATCTCCAAGAGCTAATTGGAGTGAGATGTCATCTAACTGGAGTCCAATCAATGAGATGAGATTGGAGGTGTTGGTTACAACTGCCTTGCCCTATAAAAAACACACAGCAGTTCTGGGTTTGCTTTTAACAAGAAGCATTGCCTGATGTGAATGATGCCTCGCATAAAAGAGCTCTCAGAAGACCTACAATTAAGAATTGTTGACTTGCATAAAGCTGGTAAGGGTTATAAAATTATCTCCAAAAGCCTTGCTGTTCATCAGTCCACGGTAAGACAAATTGTCTATAAATGGAGAAAGTTCAGCACTGCTGCTACTCTCCCTAGGAGTGGCCGTCCTGTACAGATGACTGCAAGAGCACAGCGCAGACTGCTCAATTAGGTGAAGAAGAATCCTAGAGTGTCAGCTAAAGACTTACAAAAGTCACTGGCAAATGCTAACATCCCTGTTAGCCAATCTACAATACGTAAAACACTAAACAAGAATGGATTTCATGTGAGGATACCACAGAGGAAGCCACTGCTGTCAAAACATTGCTGCACGTTTACAGTTTGCACAAGAGCACCTGGATGTTCCACAGCAGTACTGGCAAAATATTCTGTGGACAGATGAAACCAAAGTTGAGTTGTTAGGAAGAAACACACAACACTATTTGTGGCAAAAAAAGGCACAACACACCAACATCAAAACCTCATCCCAACTGTGAAGTATGGTGGTGGGGGCATCATGGGCTGCTTTGCTGCATCAGGGCCTGGACGGATTGCTATTATCGAAGGAAAAATGAATTCCCAGGTTTATCAAGACATTTTGCAGGAGAACTTAAGGCCATCTGTCTACCAGCTGAAGCTCAACAGAAGATGGATGTTGTAACAGGACAATGACCCAAAGCATAGAAGTAAATCAACAACAGAATGGCTTAAACAGAAGAAATTACGCCTTCTGAAGTGGCCCAGTAAGAGTCCTGACCTCAACCCGATTGAGATGCTGTGGCATGACCTCAGACATCCCAAGAATATTGCTGAACTGAAACAGTTCTGTAAAGAGGAATGGTCAAGAATTATTCCTGACCATTGTGCACGTCTGATCTGCAACTACAGGAAACGTTTGGTTGAAGTTATTGCTGCCAAAGGAGGTTCAACCAGTTATTAAATCCAAGGGTTCACATACTTTTTCCACCTGCACTGTGAATGTTTACATGGTGTGTTCAATAAAAACATGGCAACATTTCATTCTTTGTGTGTTATTAGTTTAAGCAGACTGTGATTGTCTATTGTTTTGACCAGAGGCTTGTTGGTATACTTGATTGTATATTTGATATTATTGTATTTTTATAATACTGGTCCCTGAGGAAGTTCCCAGAAGGGAACGAAACGTGTAGGACCGTTTAACAATATTATTTTAGCAATTTATGCCAATAAATATTCTTGTACATCCATAGCATTTGGAGTTTGTGACCTTCCTGGTATCTGGATTTGAACTACTGTCGGCAGTGGGACATACCCCCCATAACCATTTTATGACCAATTTGTGCAGAAATCCATATAATTTCAAAGGGTTCACATACTTTTTCTTGCAACTGTATGTGGAAGCGTATGTGTGTACATTCCAGCAAACAAACACTAAAACAACATGGAATCACGCTCCTTCAAACACAAACATTACATATAAAACCACCCCTTACTTCAAACTCCACATTTATATACAAACACTCAACACACCCTTCATTCAACCACCAATATTACACACACATGTACATCTGCATTTAAAAGCAAACACAACATTGAAACTCACCACTGCACGCAAATATAACATTACATACAAACAAGCCACAGCATTAATACTCTAAAATTATATGCAAACACCAAATCTACACAAAAGCACACTTTTTAATTTTATTATTATTGATATTTATATAGCGCCAACGAATTCCACAGCGCTTTATAATATTATGAAAGGGGGGGGATTTACAATAAATGAGACAATTATACAGTGACACAGGAACAGTAGGTAGATGAGGGCCCAGCTCAAGTAAACTTACAGTCTAGAGGAGGTGGGGTACAAATACACAAGAGGGCAGCAAGGGTGACAGCCACCAAACAAGGTGGAAAATACTACGACACTCGCTCCTAAGTACTACAATCTGTTTACTATCTGTAGAAAGTAGTGTATATAAACATACCAAAAAAACTAAATTTGTTAAGAAAGAAAACATTACACTCTGCTATGGTGCAAGCATTTTTAGGGGGTTCAACAATGTTGGTATACTATGTCAAAGGGTTCAACTAGAAAAAAATAATTGGGAACCCCATGAT
>CAKOES020000391.1:0-28872 GCA_933207985.1 Pelobates cultripes
GGAAGGTAGGAATTAATAATGTTATGTGTTATTTGTAAATGGTAGAAAGGCCAAAAATAATCATGGTCTTGATGTAGTGATTACCTGCGGAGGGACGCTCAAACTCAACCTACTTAAACTGAAAAGTCCTGACGTAAATTGTTTGTCGTGCATTGAATGAGTGTGATGGGATAGTGACCGTGCTAGTAGCATAAATCCATGACCAGCTTCTGTATGTGCTAGGATTTGTTGGATGTATGTTGAGGAAGGTAGCAAGTTGAACATTGTTGAAATTGAGGTCGGGATGGTATGACTGCTATGAGGCTATCCCCCCTGTACCAGCTCCAGAACCTAAAGTTAGTTCTCTGCCCTTGTACCATGATTTGAAACATATTGTATGTGACCGTTAAGGTTATTGTATCTATCTTGGTAACCAAGATTGTCTCTAAGAGAGAACTTGGAAAGTACCCTACAGAGATAATGAAGTGTTTGTAGATAATAGGGAAGGTGGAAAGAAGGAAGTAACTCCACTTACCCTTAGTAATAGATGGTGCGTGTATTTGACTGTAAGGGAAAAGCCTGACTGACCTATGAGTAATAAATGTAGATCTGACATCTATAAACAAAGGAACAACGTACGAGATTACAGTATACCTGTGAAGATTAGGGGGAACAAGAGGTACTTCTATACGAACGTAACGGCCAACGTGAGAAAAGTCGATTCCCTTTAGACAGAAAATGTAGACAAAGAGCGTAAATGAGCATGAAACATGAATTGATTAAGATGGTAGATTGTGTATGTAGGATGGACCATGCGTGGGTCAAGTATAAGGAGCCAAGCCTCTTGACGTCCCGAGAAGAAGGGGTTATTGCTTACCTACTAGGCGTGATAAGGCGGAGTGATACCTGATCGATTAAACTTAACCTGTCGAGATAAGCATGGATGCAATTAAGGACCACTTACCTGTAACGTGGATAGTATTGAATGGTCAGGCTTGGTGACAGTGAACTATGGGTGACCACTCAAGGTCCAAATAGAAATATCTAATAAAAAATTAGGAGGAGTACATTGTACATTGAGAAACTGGACTCTTCCGGACACTTACGCCATACAGGGCCTAAGGTAGAATTGTTGGAAACATATGAGTGACAAATCAACAGATACGTTGCAAGCAATTTAGGGGTAGATAAAGTAGTTGACCGGGGTAAAAACGGAAGATTAGTATAAGTGACTAGAATTAAACAGGTGTCATACTGATGGTTAGCAGCATATTACAAGAGATTAAACCGTACCGCATTATGTCATAAATAGAATTCTAATAATGATTAAACTCTAGATTGCATGTGAATTGTGAACCTGTAGCGAGACCATATTTGTTGGCAGGTAATTGCCGATACGTCAGCCCGTGTTGGCCTAATATAAATTGGCTGACTCGGAGACGGATAAGTGATGTATGTATCAAGTGATGAACCTCGCAAGGGCAACTTGTACGTGGAAAATTTATCAGAGACAGTGGGATAGGTTGAGAATCGGGAGAGTATTGATATTGGAGAAGATAGAAATTTTTTGAAAATTAAAACAGTGTCAATGAGAACATATGACGAGAACATATGATGAAAGTATTTACATGGAACGTAAAATGTGTACAGATAATTTTGGCAGTATTGTAAACGTGATAAAACTGTATTGAAAGTAAACCAATATCAACAACCCTTAAGTGAAGAAATAACTAAATCTAAAGCTAAAACCTGATTTTGCAGAAAAAGCCCTAAGTAGGGTTGAGGTTGAATGTGTATGGTGAACGTTTATACCAGTAAAAATTTATGTTGTTTAACCAAGTGTATAAACCCAAGTTTAAGCCTGACATGATTTTATACAGTCTGTTTCGGCACCTAGCCATATGGAGACTAAATAGAATTGTGTATGATAAAAGTCGAAATGGCTTAGAGAGGACCTACTAAGGTATGTGGAAAGAGGCATCTCTGTGATGCTGATGAATGACTGAAATTGGCTGATTACTATAGTGAGTTAAGTGGTTTACTGGCGTGAGCCATTCTAGGGCATGACCAGCTTGTTCGGGGTATATGCAGCCTGTTCTGCCGTGGCGGGGAAGATGTTGCATCCATGACTTTAAGCTCCACCGTCATATTAAAGCAAGGCCAGACTTCAGAGCCTTGGGAGTGGCGGGGACAGGGGATTCTGTGGGGAACCTAGGATGACAGGGTTACAGTGTCTATTAGAGACAGAATGTCACCTGGAGCCATTTCTTGTAGCATCCTGTAAGGGAATTAAAATGAGTTAACCATGCAAAACTTCGATGCCAATTGAAATATCCCTTGTG
Source organism: Pelobates cultripes (assembly GCA_933207985.1). Taxonomy (NCBI): domain Eukaryota; kingdom Metazoa; phylum Chordata; class Amphibia; order Anura; family Pelobatidae; genus Pelobates; species Pelobates cultripes. The sequence continues at coordinate 2,322 of CAKOES020000391.1, forward strand.
TAGAGCTGGCTTGCTAACTTGTGCCAATAGGAGAAGATATTAACTACCCAGTGACAGGTGAGGCCCTGCTAGTTGCCAAGTAGCTGTGTGAGGCTCTACCTTTGATTTGGACCATGTGGACTTGTAGCTACGATGCATTGTAGCGGGTGTTGGCTTCTTGGTGACGGTTAAAAAGACAATACGTGTGGCCGTGACATGTGGAGCCCTAGCTAAGACCCTACAGAAGGGTTGGGCCATTGGGTGGAACCTCCATGTTGAGGTGGGGAGTTGGCCTCGCGGAACCGGTATGTTCAATATTTATTCGACTAAGGCCAGCTCTTATCCCTAAAAGCCAGTTCTCTTACCCTTGGTGGGGCTTGTTTCTTAGTGGATGAGCGTGAACGTAACCGTACTTAATCCGAGAGAGAAGGACTGGAAAAAGACATCTGATGAAAATACCAGTTGTGATGCGAACCGAAGAATAGAAGGAAAATACAGAAGGGAAAAATGTGTGCTCTTAAGAGCGGAACATGATTGTTGTTTAAACTTAAAGATGAAATGTGTCGGTATGATAAATACATTATAATTGTTTACCTGATAGGCTTGGGTGTAATGACATGAAGGGGTGCTACCCTGGAACAGCACTGTCCCTTTAAATGTAGGAACCAATACAGCAAAGAAATAAATGCCAAGACACAAATTCATAGGTAAATCAAGAGATATATATATTACAGAGAACCAAAAGACAAAACAAAATATATATACACACACAATGCCACAAAATATATACAATAAATCAGGATAAGCACAAATAGTGCAGGCAACGTATACTGAAACATTCCTCTGGTATAAGGGCAGGATTGTGCAGTTATCACGAGTAGTAGTTAGGGCACAGATCCAGAGTCACAAGACTAATATACTGACACCAGGAAGCAAGGTCAGAAGCAGAATAAATGAACAAGGCTGCAGGGTCAGGATCACTGGTAATAAAGCAGAGAACACGGAACCAGAACACAGGATCGGAGGGCACAGGAACGAAGGACCAGGAGGACACAGGAAAACACAGGAACGAAGACCAGGAGGCACAGGACCAAGGAACAGTAAGCAGGATCAAGGAGCCAGAATCACAGGGAACCAGGAACCGGGGAAACAGGAGACAAGAGACAATGATCTGGCCAGGAGTGAGGGGAGAAACCAAACTATATATGTGCTAAACAAGGACCAGGTGAAGTGCTTAACGAAAAGAAATTAGGAACAGTGCCAAACAAAGATAGTGGTGAATGGGGGTACTGCACGAGGGCAAGTCAACTAAGGAGTGTCGTGACATTGGGATCGCAAATTGTCTGTATTATAAGATGCATATAGGTGTAAAAACTTCTTGACAAAAAACAGATAGCATGACGGAAAGTCAATATCCCGATGGATATCTTGAAACGTAAAGCAACATAGTAAAACATATGTAATATTTAATTGCGTAACGTATGATTGAATGCGCATGGAGGAACTTGCGAGGGTCAGGCGTGCAGATACAAGTCCCTAATACTGTCAGGTATACCCTGGCATACATACCGCCGCCGGAACCCACTTCCGGGTTCGCGGCGCTTAGCCCCGCCCCTTTTTCTGACGCGGTCCTTCCACGATACTTAGGAAGACCGCGCCAGATTCAAAGGGCTGGATTATTTTGCAAAGGTGCTGCAAAGAGATCAGCTGCTCTACTTTGATCCTACCTTTTTCAGACCTCGGCTTGTAAACGGATTTCTACCTTCTCCACTCCCAGACCTCGGCTTGTAAACGGATTTCTACCTTCTCCACTCCCAGACCTCGGCTTGTAAACGGATTTCTACCTTCTCCTCTCCTAGACCTCGGCTTGTTAGAACGGACTTCCACATTCACCACTCCTATTCCTCAGCTTGTTAGAACGGACTTCTAATTTCTCCTCCATTGAGTGAATTAACCCTTCCAGTGCCAGAACTGCTTTTAAGTTAAGTTTTCTCTTCTGCCAAACAAGCCAATTTTTATTACTTATATTACACTGTATCTAAGGACTCACTACAGTGTCAATTTTGTCAAGTTATTCCTCTTTTCATAAGGGACTATTACCAAGGCTAATTCTATCTGCTATAATCAAACTATTACTAATTGTAACCTGACCTGCTTCATTAATAATTCTCTTATAAATTATTCTGTATCAATTAAGTTGGAATCTATTTCTGCTTATTTTCCTGCATTAATTCTATATGGGAATTAAGTGGCTTGTGTAACTCATCTTCAATCAATTAACTTCCTGCATGTGAACTTAAAGATACAGTAACCATTTTTTCTGCAGCTAGAAATTCTGCAGTTGAGTTCCAATTAAATAAGTATTACAGAATAATCCAGCCTTTAAAATGGAACCAGCAGATATTAACTCTCAAGTTTCTGCCCTAACCAATAGAGTGGATACAATTGCTCAGGGTTTACAGGAACTGCAAATTACAAATGAGAGAATATTAACCTATGTTAGAGACATGCAAGGTCATCTTCCTCATGCCGCTCTTCAATCGGCTGGCGATCCTGCTGTCTGTAATCCAGAAAATTTTTATGGAGATAGAACAAAGTACAGAGAGTTTTTGAATTCTTGCAAACTTCTGATAGCTTTAAAACCTAGATCTTATCTCACTGAAAGATCAAAGGTTTGTTCAGTGATTTCTTCTTTAAGAGGTGAACCTATGGCATGGGCCCATTCCTTTTTAGAGAATGATGATCCCATATTAGATTCATTGGATGAATTCTTTGAAGCTATGTCTTTATTATATGAAGATCCTTATAAACAGGCTACTTCTGATTTAAACATCAGAACTCTCCACCAAAAGAATAGACCTGTTGAAAATTATATTGCAGAATTTAAAAGATGGGCTACAGAAACCCAATGGAATGACATTACTTTACGCAATCAATTCCGTCTCGGATTATCAGAAGCTGTGAAAGATGAACTCTCTCGTACTGAACTTCCTCCCACCTTAAATGCATTGATTCAACTTTCCATTAGTATTGACAGACGTCTAAGAGAAAGAAGGGCTGAAAAAGTTCTTACTAATTCTACCTGGAGAAAACATTTCACTCCTCCAAAAATTCTTGAAAAATTTTCTCCTCAAACTGAACCTATGGAAGTAGGTATAATAAGAAGTCCTCTCACTTCTGAAGAAAGAATAAGAAGGAGACAACTAAACCTATGTATGTATTGTGCTTCGAAAGAACATCTAATTCCCGAATGTCCTCTACTGAAACATTCAAAAGCTGGTAAGCTTCATTCATCTACTTCTATATTGAATGTTCTTCAAAAAAGAAAAACCTGCTTACAACATATTCCTATTCTCCAAACTACTAAAGAATCAGTTATACCTCCATTCTACTCCGATTTTGCAGATGTCTTTTGTAAAAAAGAAGCGGAAACACTTCCACCTCATCGGGTATATGATTGCCCAATAGATCTAATACCCGGAGCTCCTATTCCTTATGGCCACATTTATCCACTTTCTGAAAAAGAATTACAGACCTTAAAAGAATATCTTAATGAAAATTTACGCAAAGGATTCATCAGACCCTCGACTTCCCCTGCTGCCTCTAGTATATTTTTTGTGAGGAATAAGGACCAAACCATTCGTCCCATTATAGATTACAGAGCCTTAAATAAAATAACAATCAAAAATCATTATCCTCTTCCACTAATAAATGAATTAATTGAAAGGTTAAGAACCGCAACTATATTCACTAAACTCGACCTCCGAGGCGCATATAACCTCATTAGAATAAAACAGGATGATGAATGGAAGACCGCCTTCCGGACAAGATATGGTCTCTACGAATATCTAGTGATGCCTTTTGGGCTTTGTAATGCCCCTGCAACATTTCAATATTTTATCAATGATATCTTTAGAGATCTTTTGGATGTCTGTGTTATTATCTATTTAGATGATATCTTAATATATTCTAACAATTTGGATGAACATAGGAAGCATGTAAGATGGGTTCTATCTAGACTGAGAACTCACAAATTATATGCTAAACCAGAGAAATGCCTTTTTGAAGTTACTGAATTCTCCTTTCTAGGATACATTATTTCACCTCATTCTCTGAAAATGGATAACTCCAAAATCGAATGTATTATTAACTGGCCCGTTCCTACTACTACAAAAGAATTGCAACGATTTCTTGGATTTGCAAACTTCTATAGAAAATTTATTAGAAACTATTCAGATGTATCACATCCTCTTAACCTCCTTAACAGTAATAAACGTCCTTTCAAGTGGAATAAAGATGCACAAGCAGCCTTCGACAGATTAAAAAAAAGATTTACAACTGCACCTATTCTACAACTACCTAATCCAACATTCTTATATGTCCTTGAAGTAGATGCATCAGATACAGCTATCGGAGCAGTTCTTTCTCAACAAAAGACTCCTCAAGATCCACTTCATCCAGTTGCCTTCTTTTCAAGATCCATGAGCTCTGCTGAAAAAAATTATCCTATTGGTGAAAAAGAATTATTAAGTGTTAAAGCTGCCTTTGAAAATTGGCGTCATCTTCTTGAAGATACAAAACACCCTATAGTAGTTTATACTGATCATAAAAATCTTGAATATCTCTATACTAACAAAACCCTTACGGCTAGACAAGTTAGAAGGAACCTTTTTTTTAACCGATTTAACTTCCAATTAATATACAGACCTGGAACTAGAAATAAAAAGGCTGATGCCCTTTCCAGAATTCCTCCTGAAACTACTACTGATGAATATCCTTCTAACAAAATAATAGGACTCCTATCTTCTCTTCATGATGATATAAAGAACTTGAATCAGAAGGATCTTGAACTTCCCAAAAAACCTATATTAACAAAAAAGGATGGTATATTTTATTTTAAAAATAGAATTTATATTCCTCCCATTCTTAGGAATAAATTACTTAAAATGGTTCATGATTCACCCCTAGCTGGACATCCTGGAATTAAAAAAACTCTTGAACTAACTTCACGATATTATTGGTGGCCTAGCCAGGATAGAACCATTGAATTATATGTCAAAACTTGTCCTATCTGTCAAAGGTCCAAACCTGAACATAATCAACCTTTTGGATTACTACTTAACTTACCTATTCCAGAAAAACCTTGGCAATCCATTTCTATGGATTTTCTTGTTGACCTTCCACCTTCTCGACATTTCACCACCATTCTTGTCGTTGTGGACCACTTCACAAAAATGTCCCATTTTATCTCTTTAAAAAAATTACCCTCCTCCGTAGAATTGTCCAAAGTCTTTATTGATAATATTGTAAAACTCTATGGTCTTCCAGAAGAAATTATTTCTGATAGGGGGACACAATTTACCTCCAAATTCTGGAAAGAGATGTGTCTCTCCCTTCAAATTCAACGCAAACTCTCTTCCGCCTATCATCCCCAAACTAATGGGCAAACAGAGAGAGTTAATCAATGTTTGGAACAATATCTTCGATGTTATTGTTCATACCTGCAAGATGACTGGACCACATGGTTACCTATGGCTGAATTTTCTTACAACAATACCATTCATTCTAGTATGAAAATTACTTCTTTCTTCTCCTACTATGGTTTTCATCCGTCTTCATTTTCCATCCAAACTATTACTTCATCCAATCCTACTGTTACATCAAAAAACGAATTTATGTCCTCTCTATTCCTCAAATTACGAGAGAATCTTCGACTCGCCCAAAATTACCAGAAAAGTTTTTTGACAATAAAAGAAGAATTCCCCCTCCTTACAAAGTAGGGGATCTTGTCTGGCTTTCTTCAAGAAATATTACCACAAACCGTCCTTCAAAGAAATTGAGCTCTCTTTTTCTTGGTCCCTTTCAAATAATTACAATCATCAATGATAACGTTGTTAAATTAAAACTTCCTCCAAGTTTTAAACTTCATCCAGTATTCCATGTCTCTTTGCTTAAACCACACATCCCTGATCCTTTTCATAGAGAAATAGTGACAACTCCTGAACCTATCATCGTCCAAGGTGAAGAAGAATATGAAATACACAAGATTTTAGATTCACGTGTTCACCGTGGCTCCTTACAATACCTTATTAGATGGAAAGGTTATGGAGTTGATGAAGATACTTGGGAAGATTCATCTAATGTACATGCAAAGAGATTAGTTGATGCATTTCACAAACGCTATCCCTCCAAACCGAAATAAGTGCACCCAGAGGATGCCCCATGAGAAGGGGGTACTGTCAGGTATACCCTGGCATACATACCGCCGCCGGAACCCACTTCCGGGTTTGCGGCGCTTAGCCCCGCCCCTTTTTCTGACGGGGTCCTTCCACGATACTTAGGAAGACCGCGCCAGATTCAAAGGGCTGGATTATTTTGCAAAGGTGCTGCAAAGAGATCAGCTGCTCTACTTTGATCCTACCTTTTTCAGACCTCGGCTTGTAAACGGATTTCTACCTTCTCCACTCCCAGACCTCGGCTTGTAAACGGATTTCTACCTTCTCCACTCCCAGACCTCGGCTTGTAAACGGATTTCTACCTTCTCCTCTCCTAGACCTCGGCTTGTTAGAACGGACTTCCACATTCACCACTCCTATTCCTCAGCTTGTTAGAACGGACTTCTAATTTCTCCTCCATTGGGTGAATTAACCCTTCCAGTGCCAGAACTGCTTTTAAGTTAAGTTTTCTCTTCTGCCAAACAAGCCAATTTTTATTACTTATATTACACTGTATCTAAGGACTCACTACAGTGTCAATTTTGTCAAGTTATTCCTCTTTTCATAAGGGACTATTACCAAGGCTAATTCTATCTGCTATAATCAAACTATTACTAATTGTAACCTGACCTGCTTCATTAATAATTCTCTTATAAATTATTCTGTATCAATTAAGTTGGAATCTATCTCTGCTTATTTTCCTGCATTAATTCTATATGGGAATTAAGTGGCTTGTGTAACTCATCTTCAATCAATTAACTTCCTGCATGTGAACTTAAAGATACAGTAACCATTTTTTCTGCAGCTAGAAATTCTGCAGTTGAGTTCCAATTAAATAAGTATTACAAATACAGAGGTAGGCAACCTTCGGCACTCCAGATGTTGTGGACTACATCCCCCATAATGCTCTTACACCAATAATGCCGGCAAAGCATCATGGGAAGTGTAGTCCAAAACATCTGCAGTGCCGAAGTTTGCCTATGCCTGCCCTAATAGATATTGAGGGTTTGAATTCTATTCATTTGGTCGTAATGAAGGCAGAGTGATGCCTCGAAATTTGATATGAAACAAGTGGGAAACTCTAGTTTAGTGTATTTTTTAGTAGACATGCTAATGGATTTAACCTGGATTGCATTTGTAGTAATTGATATAGATGTGCTTGCTTGTTATCCTATGTATATGAAACGTACCTAATGTAAGTTTAACATCACATGACGTTTGAAATGTAGTATTACTGTAGCAGGAGGATGATCAGTACTATACTCTGAATTGGTACCGAAATTAATGAAAGTACACCTGGATGGATTAAACCTGGAAGATATGATATTTAAGAGATGGTATTAATCACTCTATGGTATAATCTAGAAACTGAATGTACTGTAATCCCCCTAATGGGTCACCAAATTAATAAATAGTAAACACCACTAATGAATTAATCACGTATGGTATAATCTAGAAACTGGATGTACTGTAATCCCCCTAATGGGTCGCCAAAGTAATAAACAGTAAACCCAACTAATGAATTACCAGCGGCCTAATGGAGTAATTGTAGAAGCTGGAAAGCAGATAGTACTATAGAAGTTACTATATGAATGTAAGCGTATTGAGGACGTGACAGGGGTCCGATGCAATGCCTAAATAAGCACAAAGTGTAAACGTAAAAGGCAGAGTGAAACCTAATATATGTGTTTAACTGAAAAACATAAACGTAAGGAATAAAACACCTGAAACAAAATATCTGGAGGAACACCGCTGTTCTTGGATTCTCCAGTAAGTTTGCTACTAAATTGATATGGGCACCCAGAGTACGTGGTATAATAGGGGACCAAAGTGAGTAATGAGTTGGGGAAATATATGTATCAGACATATGCATTGAAATAGTGTGTAAGCTAGAGTTATTATAAAACAGGCGTGTGTGGTCACCGAGTGCTATTAAATCGCGACCAGGAATCCCAGATGAACTGGACCAAATTGTAATAGACTATATAGCCTTGTGCGCATAACTCCTAGAGAATGGATATGTGAATTTAAAATGTGCAGTATATTTAAGAACATTGGTAAAGTACTGAACTGTGACCAACATTGAAACGCACAGGTGAAGGCAGTGAGCGGAAAACTGTCCATTAATAAGTGCAGGAAAAACAGCGCATGCAGAAATGAACAGTAAACCCTGTACCAAGCCCTATGGTTTATAAAAACAAAACAAATGGTGAAATTATGAGAATGCCCAACCGAAGGATTTTAAACTAAAGCTTAAGCGTCAGCATCTAGGTTGGATTTCAACAAATTAACACATGATTCAACCAACGTACGAGCGGGTCAAGTAAATAGACGTATGGCTTGAACCAGACGAATGAACATGATAAGTGAACGAACAGGCTATATGGGAACAAGTGGAAACCTGCGAATGTGAGTATTAGCACAGGTATTTTAAAATGAAAGCTAACAAATACTACACGTCTATGCGAATATAATAGGAGCCAATTCCCGCGTTTGGTAGGCCCGAACGTGGGAACACCGTGAACAGGTTCCACGAGTATATACGTAATCGTCCCGGATCTCGTGACCGGAAGCCGGCGTCTGCGGTACGGGAACCGGGTCGGAGACACAGTGGGCTGGGACGGGGGCACTGAGGCCGGATCGGAGAAGCTGCAGAGCCGGGTCCGTGGGCTGCTTCTGGAAAATTGGCGGGTAGGACCGAACCGGAAGTGCTGGTTGTCGTGGCAATGTCAAGTCACTCGAACAGGAAAAGGTAGAGGTGGGTTGAATTTATATAGGCAAACAACAAAGGTAGTGTGCAGCGCAAAACAAAGTGATGCCACAGAGTAAAATGTGATACATGCAATGTGGAGGTATATATACCCAATGTAAAATACACAGATACCCCAATGTGTAAACAAAGTCAGGTCTTAACTGAAAATCAGAAGATACTGAAGGATTCAATATAACCTTTCTCCTCTGTCAGTCTCTTTTTCAAGTGTTTAGAGGGGAAAGAAAAGTCCAAGGATATCCTTCTGTGTGGAGCTTGTTCCTCAAAATAAATGATGCAGAACAGGCACACCAATTACAAAACCAAGTATACACATTTATTCAAAAAAGTATTAACGTGGTATGTGCCTATGGTATTCATATGTGAACAGCATCATTACAACCTCTATGTAAGAATTTTAATACTTTTTTGAATAAATGTGTATACTTGGTTTTGTAATTGGTGTGCCTGTTCTGCATCATTTATTTTGAGGAACAAGCTCCACACAGAAGGATATTCTTGGACTTTTCTTTCCCCTCTAAACACTTGAAAAAGAGACTGACAGAGGAGAAAGGTTATATTGAATCCTTCAGTATCTTCTGATTTTCAGTTTAGACCTGACTTTGTTTACACATTGGGGTATCTGTGTATTTTACATTGGGTATATATACCTCCACATTGCATGTATCACATTTTACTCTGTGGCATCACTTTGTTTTGCGCTGCACACTACCTTTGTTGTTTATGGCCTTTTACACACACACACACACACACACACACACACATATATATATATATATATATATATATATATATATATATATATATATAAGACAAATTCCATAAGGATAGTCATAAGAGTAGTTAATTAAATTGAATTTGTGACAAAAATTAAAAGGAGGGATTTTTTATCACCTAACTCAAAATATATACCAAACCCTAAAAACTTTTAACTAGTCTCCAATGTATATTAAATAAGATTGGAACCAAAATCAAAGATTCCAGAGATCAGAGTAGTCAAATATCAAACCAAGTCAATACCAGAATAATACATCAGAAGTCAAAACAAACTCTCGGGTAACAGAGACCACGACAGGGCGAGGAGGAGTGATCAAAGTGACTATAAATAATCCCAGATAGATTACCATTGGCCTGCATCAAATGTGACGCCAAAACATATATGACTTGCGGGTTGGTTTCATGAGTAATATTAGAAGTTGAGAGGAAGCATTCTATATCTGTCATGATGCCAGGACGGTACCTTGTGCACAGTATTGGTTGAATCAAAAATGACTCAAGAATGACGCACAACATCGATGTAGGTGCAATGGCGTTCGGAAGGACCGAAGATTAAAATTGTAAGAATAAGCTTATTCACAGAGTCACTTTCCAAGCCTGTAGTGTGGAGATAATCAGCTCACTTACAAAGTCCCAGCTCCAGCCTGCAATGTGGAGCAGGATTAGCCCACAGCAAAGCCTCAACCACAGTATGGACAGAATCAGCTCACTTAGAGTCACAGTCCCAACTTGAAGTGTGGAGCTTCACAACTTTTCCATTAGCACCGACATGAGTGTATCAGGTCTCAGCAAAAGAGCCAAACACTGAGCACTGAAGATGGTGGACACAGTAGCTGAACTTACACTGTGCAAGAAACAGTAGACGATATTAAATTATTAGTGATATACAGCACAATGTAATATAAATAAAAATATAAACACACATATATATATATTTTATATATATATAAATACACACATACACACACTCACACATGCATATGTTTTATATATTATATATATTCACGGACAGCTGGTTCTGCTTTCTAATTGGAAACTAAATGGTAGACCTCTGAAATTCCATCTATCTGCTGAAACAGAATTTTCCTAGTTGCTCTAAAGAAACCTTCTCAAGACAGCCACCACTCAAGTGGGCAGAGGCCATGCAAAACAATTTTTCTGCATAACTCAGACCCCCCCAAAAAATATCTCAATCTTTTTCTGCATAAAATGTCTTCACTAAATGTCCCTATTGATGAGCCTCCACTGATTTTACATATAACCTTGTTGAAATTCTGTTTTATGGTTATCGTTTGATAGCAAATACTTTCTCCCTTTCCTCTTTTACAGAGTAGAACATGTACCAATGTGAATGCTTATTTTCATTTTTAAATATTATTTTATGTGAATGTAATTTTACTCATATATAAATATTTGATAAGTATATAAAATGTGCCACACCAGCAATATTTTAATGTGAATTGCCTATTTAATCATTATATTTAATAGCACATCATTCAGCTTGTAGATAATCTTATTCAAATCCCTCAAATTGATCCTTTCTATCACAGGAATAGCACAGGGTGATTTTCCACCACTTTAAATTCCTTAAAGCAGCACTATGACCCCTTATTAAAAATTAGTATTTCATAAAGATAGAATCTTTATGAAATACCCATTATGACTATGTTAGAATTTCACTGAAATTCCAAACCCAGTTAATAGACAATAATACAAAATTACACCAAGGAACTAGAGAAATGTGCTAGGAGAGGCTTCAAGTGGGGATAACACACAATAATTCAATTGTACTACAAGATAGATAGATAGGCCCAAAAAGGGCACGTGAGTCCAACAGTAGAAGTCTCTCCAGTAAATAAAAAAAAAGTAGAAAAAAATATAATCTTTATTTGAATATACAAGAAATTAAAAATTAGACTAGTACACAATATAATGCACATTAAAAAGTCATGAGGCTATGGTGCATGATTGGGTCAGGCAAACCGAGCCTTAGAAGATAAAAGATCACTGTGAATGGCCTATTGTAGCGTTCACTAGGAAACCCTAACACGCAGACAGGACAGAGTAGAGAGAATTGCAATACCGATCCTTAGAATGGTCGGGTTATGCAAAAAGGGATAGTCAAAATACAAGCCGAGGGCAAGGGAAACAAAGAGACAGAATAACGAGACGCAAAGCCAAATATCAGTAACCAGGACATCTAAATAACAAGTGCAAAGCTCAATGGTAAACCAAAGACCACAACAGGCCACTGAGACAAGGAAAAGGTTAGCTTATATACACACAGGGTGTGTCTGATTGGCTAATCTCCAATTAGTGTTAACACGTGGGAGGAGTTTCTTCCCTCCCTTGTGGTCTCTGAGGTCATCACTGTGTGCCGGGTCACATGACCGGGTGCAGCACACATATAAGGAAGCTGCTCTGGAGACATGGACCAGATGTCGCTGCTCGCTGTGAGTGGCGAAGGGCAGGGGACCTGACACCTATGCAACAGAGCTGCAATCCTGAGACACAAAATCTCAGCTGGAATCCTCTGGAGCTGGAAGAAAGTGCTGGTCAGTGATTATAGCCCATCCCCACAGTAACAGGACGACACACAGTCCTGGGAGTCAACTGATTTTTATTAGCCCACACACAGCTCTTTATGCAGAGCCCCATAGAATGGGGTATCTACAGCAAGTTTACAGGGTTTTTTCCCAAGAGTCTCTGGATCTGAGAGATAATTGAGGTGGGAATTATGATAACATAATATCCCTCACTTACAAGGAATACAGAAAATATTACAAAACACCCAAAAAAACATAATAAATCATTACAGGAACCCCGCAATTCTTATATCTCAGAAGATCCTGTGTCTGAGTGCACAACATATCCGAAAAATGCTCAGATTGGTTTAGTGGAACAGGATCGCTATTCAGGAGAAGTTTTGATCTTTGTTCCGGAGTTCCTGTACAAACACCGCCGAACGCTCCCCCTGGCTCTTAGATAGGGAATGCTTCCCCCAGTCGGTAGATCCTATATCCCGAAAGTGGTTCATCTAGTTGGTCAATGAAGTATACAGGCAGAAGTACCATCTTAACTGGGGTTCGCGAGAACATGTAGCCAAAACTAGTTCAACGCACTCGACGACCAAGTACCGCTGCCTGCGTTCGGGAGACAAAATGGCCACCCAGGGAAATCACTTGAGTTAATTATTTAATTGCGGTTAATAGCCAGAGGTGGTCGGTGTTCTAAGTCAATAAAGAGGGGGGCCACACAAGTTTTGTTCGGTTCCTGAACAGGAGGTAGGGGTCTGTTTGTTAGAACTAAATTTAGGTTGGGGCAACCTCAGGGAATGATACTAGGTCTGCCACAGCCTAAACTACCAACCATTTCTCAGAAGGAGCAAATTACCAGGGTGTTATACAAGGATGTTACAATTCATATGCCCCCATTTACTTAGATACATTGAGACCTTTTTTTTGCTCTTAATGGCATCAAGGGACATCCTTGCATAAGACCCTGGTGAATTGCTCCTTCTGAGAAACGGTTAAAACGATTCACAGTGATCGTGTATCTTCTAAGGCTAGTTTTTAATGAGCCTTGTATTGTCTTCTATTCTAAATTCTAATTTCTTGTATATTCAAATAAAGATTTCTTTTTTTCTATTTTTTATTTATTTATTGGAGATGTTTTAAATAGAACAAGGATATAATTAATATGTATGTGAACAGGTTGTTGATCCAAGCGGAATTCTGATTGCCATTTTGGAGTCAAAAAGGATTTCCCACCCTTTGTGTGGTATAACTTGGTCATCACTTCAAATTATGTTTTTTGGGTCTTTTGGGTAAACAACATAAAAAAGTGGATGGACTTATTTTTTTTTAAACTGCATTGCCATGTAACTATAAATAACCCTTTGACTGTTAACCACATAAACTGCACGTGGTTGTCAAAGTGTTTTGTTTTTACGTTTTTGGCTTTCTTATGTATGCCAATTTAAGGACCTGAAAATTGTCGTTTGTGTTGGGAGCACCATTCCCTACTGTTGCCAAAAAAAGGGATGCAGTCTCACCAGAAGATTCAGGAATTATTGCTCAAATATAAAACTTTTTTTTCCCCCCAATGTGCAGAAGACAATGACAGGTTACAACCACCTCACTTTATGGAGGGCCAGATTAAAAGCCCATTAGACCTGGTGCTGAAAATTATGATGGCCCTAATTATAGAATTGTATCGACAGAAAACACTAAAACACTAAAACAGTCATACCTCCCTTGTCATGTATCTGGAGGAGATGGTGCTGGAAGTAAACTCACAGAATATCACTTTCAGAAAACACATACCCTATGCTAATGTCTCGCATTCATCTTTCAAGTAAATCCATACATCCTAACAGCAGTATCTGGTGATGCAGGATTTCAGGTGGGTGGGGTAAAAGGGTGTTCCACTGATGCAAATCAAAACTGCCCAGAGGGGCAAACATGCCCCAAAAATCTAACCAAGCAATTAGAAGGTCAGCCTGGTGTGAATACATGTCAGGCTGCCTGCCAATCATGCAGGTTGGCCAACTAAGGGTATACTAGGCAGACAGTACCCTGAGCTTGGCATAAATGCGTCTAATGAAGTGCTCGCTCCACGCTTTCTAAGGACTAAGGACTCTCTCCTAGGACTCACGTGTACACTCCTCTCCTTACCTTTACTAGCAGGCAGAATCTCCTTATAAACAATCTGGGACAGAAAAAATTAGCATTTTGTGAATTTTGAAGAAAGGGAACATGCCACAGAGTTAGAATGAAGCAGCAAGAGCATTTGCATAGTGCACAAGGTCAGCTTTACCTTAAAGGACCACTCTAGGCACCCAGACCACTTCAGCTTAATGAAGTGGTCTGGGTGCCAGGTCCAGCTAGGGTTAACCCATTTTTTCATAAACATAGCAGTTTCAGACGGGGAGGAGAAGAGGAGGATCGGAGGAGGAGAGCTCTCCGCCCAGCGCTGGAAAAAGGTAAGTTTAAACCCCTTTCCCCCTTTCAGAGCCGGGCGGGAGGGGGACCCTGAGGGTGGGGGCACCCTCACGGCACTATAGTGCCAGGAAAACGAGTATGTTTTCCTGGCACTATAGTGGTCCTGACACTATAGTAGTTAACTATTAACTTTTTTTTTTTTTTTGCAATAGGCCTTTTTCATGGACATGGGCCTGGAGCTGCAGCTCCATCAGCCCCTATGTTAATCCGGCCCTTACTTTATGCATTTGAGCATGTTGCACAGAATACTCAGTCATAAACCACATACAATTACGTGTTCTGTGCAAAGACAAGCGCGTAAAGTGTGATGGATAGTATCCAAGAGACAAGGTGAAAAAGTAGCAGAATTGGAAGGAGTGAAGTGGAGAATAGTGGAATCACTAATTAAGATTGGAGAGTAATGACAGTTACCCTTGGAATCAGTAGGCTATTCTGAAGAGGTGGGTTGTAGGGACTTCTAAAAGTATGCGTTTATAATGGGGAAGGCAGACTGTTCCATAGGAATGGAGCTGCCTGGAAGGTACAAGCCGTAACAGGAGAAAGTCACCAGCAAACCGGAGCGACCCAGAAAGGGTTTTGTTTTTTAGAGCTTTTTTAGGTAAGAGTTAATATTTTGAATTGAATCCTATAGGGAACAGGAAACCAATGTAACGATTGACAGAAGTGTGATGTGTGAGAGGAACGAGGGGAAAGTAAATATGTCTGGCAGCAATTGACAGGATTTGTCGACTGTCTGTATAGTAAGCAAAGAGGTGAGGCTAGAATCAAATATAACACCAAGGCGGCGTGGTTGCAAGGATTGGCTGAGGCATGTACCATCAACATGCTGCAAGTGTGAAAGAGGGGATTATTAAAATGAGGGAAGATTTACAAATTAAGTTAATTGCCACCAGGGATAGTACAGTCGCTGCAAAATATTTTTATACCTGGCTAAAGTGAGTTTAAACCATCCTTTGTTTCTTGCTCTATGGTTTTCAACCAATTTTGTCAGTATACATTTACAATTTTATGGTGCTTGATAAGATAATGGTAAAAAGGTAGCTATTAAGGGTAGCTATCTGTTTTTAAACTGTTACAAGAGGGTTTGGGCTAGAAATAGGGTTTATAGCACAGTCAAATTTACTTTAAAAAAGGTCAATTTAAAATAGTTGTATGTCTAGATAATACATTTTTATAATTTGGGTGAGCTTAGCTAAATTATTGTATGCTTTTTTTAGCTAATGAAATGACTATGGTCATGTGAACACACTAACAATAAGAAATTATGTACTGAAACATAATATAAATATTTTATTAATCAATTGCACTCCATTTCTGACTTTGACCAGTATTTAGATCATTTATAATGACCTCATATTCTATATTTTTTTTTTCTGCTTAAAGCCTGTGCCCCTCATCTATTCCATCCTTCAAAGCATTCAGAATTTGTTGGCGCTTTATAAATAATAATGATAACAATATCTCCTAAGGTTTCTAGGATAGGTACTGTGACGGGCTGCCGTCACGAAGTACCATGCCCACTGCTTATTTGTTTGTTTTCCCCTTGTATTCTGTGTTTTCCCATGTATCTGTTATGTATTTTGTGTATTTTGCCTGTTCCCCATTCAGGAGAGCTCATACGAATGGAACTAAATGGAGTTCCCATTTAGGATGCTCATTAGAACGTTCTAAAACCGCAAGGTAAATCATTAACGAATGCTCCCCTGGGTGGCCACCAGTTCGTATAGCCGATCGCCACCCAGACCAGTCTGAGAAGGAGCGCCCATTCAAACTAGGTTCGCACCATTCTCCTGATGGGTCGGCACGAGGAAGCACTGATTGGTCACTGCGGGCACAGGATACCAATCAGAGAGGGAGCACCCTTTCAAACAGGGTTTTGCACCCTTTCTCCTGATTCAGCGCTCAGGGAGGAGATAGGTTTCGCCGCCCATTGGTGCACAGGGGTTTTGCGCCCTTTCTCCTGATTGGGCATCGAAATCCCTGTACTCCCTGAGCGCTGATTGGCACGAATTGGTTTCACGCCTTTCAGCTGATTGGTTGTTACTTGGTTTAGGCGCAAAGTTTTAATTTCCCGGACTAAACCAAGCAAACCCCTGAAACTACTTTCAGGTAGTACAGAGCCTCGAGTCCAGACTTTGTACGATGATTTCTCAGGCTCTGTACATCCGATGGCCCCGCTATTTGCAGGGATCCCAGCTGGGACCTGGGGCTATCTAGTGATGTATGTTTTATATGTGTGACCCCTTCCCGGGGCGCGGAGCTCTTAAGTTTTCCCCCTGTATGTAAAATATTTAATGTGTGTAACTGTGTGTGTTGTTGGTATCTCCCAGGGCGGGAGATGGCTATCTGTAACCCAGCCCCCTCCTGCCTGAGACTAAGGGAAGTGTATTGAACTGAATGGAGACCCCTGCGGTGGTCTGTGCATAAAAGCTGTGTGTTTTAATAAAGATTGTCAGAGTTGTACCCCCAGAACTAGGTATTGTCCAGTTACTGTGGGGAAAAGGAAAGGGTTAATCCCTGGGCCAGCTTTTTGCAGGTGGTGGAAGATGCAGCGGGGAAAGTCCTTGTAAGGACTGAGAGCTAGCTCCCCTATCAGTTCCCCTGTTCCAGCTAGGAAGCGGTCCCTGTAACAGATGTAACCAGTCGGGTTGCCAGAGGGGTCCGTTACAGGTACCATTCCTAAATCTCTAATAAACTCTTCAGCACAAGATATTGCATAACATTAACAAAAACTAAGTAAGAGTCCAAGTATTGTACCAATGTTGTTCATTATATACTGAAACCCTCTGCCTTATTTCAATACTTCCTGGCATTTTAAGATGTTTGACATACCATAGAGCTGAGAACAGTGTTTTAGTTATAAAAACTCTCTGACTGTATGTCTGTAACAAGACTCCCCCTAGTGTTAGAGAGATAAAAATGCACTACAGGCTGCAGTGTGTAATTTCACATTGATCACTACATGTATTATATTAGCATATTTTAGTGGTTGGTTCTGACTTTTCTGTCAGCAGCAAACTAATGATGGGCCTGTTTTACAAATCAGTCATTTGAGGCTATAGATTTAGAAGCCCCCTCCCCCACTTACATTTGTATTTAATACAAGATTCTGATTTAATATATTTTACAAATGTTAATAATTCAACAAAAACATTAGCATAATTCTCTTTAGGATAAGCATGCCAAGATCATACAGCCTGACAATTTTTCTTAGTGATCAATAACGTTTCATCTTAAAGCAAAAGCATTCTATTTGGCAACATTAAGTTAATTAGCAGGGTCCTCATCAACCTATTGTTTCTGTAACATTTTGTAACTGTGTCATTTAATAAATGCCCCCTTTTATAGTATTACAAAGCGCTGTGGAATAAGTTGGTGCCTTATAAATGCCAATATTAATAATAATAATAATTATGCGTGTGCTGCATTTTATAACTAACTTACCCTATGCTCACATGTTATAGTCAGCATACAACCATTCTTCAGCCTTTCTATTTAAGCGTAGCACAACTTTATTTAACTAGAGTAATATCTATGTATGCAGCTGAAATCAAAGATTTTTCGTATTGAATAAATGCCAGTTATACACTGTAAAAAAAAAAAAACAAGTAATGCAGTCTTATTATGGGAAACAAACACAGCAGCTATTTAAAAAATAAATAAAATAACAACGCAGTTTCATAAAAATACTATTGAAAAGAGAGGTTAACCCCAATGTCAGAGAGAAACAGCTTTTAGCTGCACCTTGCCTTTTATCCTATAATTACATCTGATCTGCCCTTTCGATCCCAAATGGCACCACTTTTTAAGTAATATATCACCAGTCCGCTGCACACTGATAATCTATTTCACTCATATATCAAGACAGAAACAGCTGCATTAGTGTAATACATCATGAAAACAAAGCACTCTCATCATGATCTATCTCTTAGTGATGGCAGAACCTGGGAAGGATAGAGGTCGAGGAGCAATTCTAACTCAAAATAGTCTGGTTTCATAAAAAATTCTGTCTAATATCAACCCAAACACATTGACTTTAGATAAATCGGGAGAAATAGGCAAAACAATATAGCACTGTGACATTTTGAACACTTATAGACAGAAAAATCACTTATCAGCATTAAAATCTTTGTTTACTGGCATTTGTATCATATGCTTCATATGTATGTCGTCTTAAAATCAGTAAGGTCACTACTCATAGTTAAACTCTTACTCTACAGTTTTTTGTGGTAAATATGGATAAATATTTAGTGTACATTTTTATATAACGGGCTGAAAAGGCTTCAGCCCCCTCAAATTTATGGGGTTTGGGATTTGAGGGCTCCAGTGGTAGGAAAACATTTCCGTGGGCATAATATAACAGTGCACACAGTGTGTGTGTGTGTGTCTGTGTTTTTATTTTAACAACCACATCCTGTTTTAAAACTGCATGTTTCATATAGATGATGTCATCCTGATGTCACCCCCTGAATTACAGAGTTTAAAATTCCCAAAACTTGGATGGCTCACTACTGGCCTTAGGTCACCTCATATGACAAATCCTACTTTCTGCTAATACATTTAAAGGGTAGGATGAGACTAGCACTGAATCATTTTCATGTGTGATCATAACATAGGCTCATGGTGAAGTGGTAAGGAGACTTCTTGACACATATTAGACAAACTGGGTTTTAGTTGTATATCACAGTTAGAGTTATTGCTGATAAATGTATCCATTATATCGTCTATCTCATGGGTGCCCAAAAGGTAGATACCCAGATTTTGCAGAACTACAAAAACTCTCATAATACTTTTCATGCCTGTGGAATGACAAAGCATTATGGAAGCTGTAGTTTTAAAAGATCAGTGGATCTATATTTTGGGCACCCATGGTCTATCCATTCACAGATAGATGTATTTAGCTCATAGCAAGCACCATCAAGATTATTCTACAAATAGACCTCAATTAAATAGAGTACTACTGAGATTAGGTGAAATTGGAACTTTGCAGCATAAATATGTGTCCTCCAAATATATAGGATCTGCATGATGGTGTTGAGTTTGCATAGATCAATATCCCTAAGAAAAACATCTTGAAGGGGTTGATATCAGAGTCTTGCACTAGCTTTAAAAATAGAATGAACAAAATTAACTGCGTGAAGCAGAAGTGTGTGTGTGTGAAGCACTGCAGGTTCAATTAATGAACTTGTAGATTATTTAAGGAATGCACTGTAAGTGTATAATTGTAGTATAATGACAGATCTTATATTTTACTTTAAAGCTGAACTAATGTGACCTTTTTAGAGTAGAGAGAAATAATAAAGTGCTCAGCTAATCTCAGGTGGCATTGGGAAACGAGGTTGGAAGTATACTGTACCGGTGTGTGGGTTTTTTTTACCGATGAATCATTATAAGGTAATTAAAGTGGACTTGTCAACTAAAAGCACTTTACAACTAGTGATACTTCCACTTTCCCTCACTGAAGGTGAGTTGTGTAATAGGGATCGGATAATTATTTTACTTTGCAGCACTTCATGATAGTGGTGCCAACTTTTTGTCCAGATGTTCCATCTTTTCCAAATGGTCAAATGGACTTCTTTTCCCTTTAATGCTGAGAGATCTAATATCTTTCCATTGGGAAAACATGTCTCACCTTCTAAACCAAACCATGTGCTGCTTTGATGAATGCCTTGCCACTAACTAGAGTTTACCCTGTGCCAACGTCACTGAGGCAATGTTAGCTCTGTTTTACAGTTTATTCAGGTGCTAAAAGAAAGTATTAACAACAAATTTGGGGAAATTTACCAGTCTTAAAAGTACACTTAAAGTGACACTGTCACCATCTGGGGATTTTGCATCGTTTGCAAAGACACCCTATGGTAATATTGCCACTGGGGATTCGGGTGACACGGGGCAGGCAAAGGTGACGTAAACTTACCTGAACCTGTCCCTAGTAGGTTCCTCCATCTTCTTTCGGCCGCTCCTCTTCAGCAGCCGACGCCACTGCTGTAAGTGCAGAGAGGTGTATGTGGGATCTCACGAGACAGTGGGACCCTCCATAGATAGACTAAATTCCCTGCAATTGTCACTGGTAACTGGACACTTCTAGAGGGCAGTAGCTCCGCCAAGAGTATAGAAAAGTCAGGAGTAAGAAAAATACTGAGACAAAGTAGTCCCTCCTTTGTCTCAGTATATCTATTAACTGGGTTGGAATTTCAGGGAAATTCTAACACACTCAGTCTGAGTACTACGTAAAGATTTTAAAATTATGAAATACTGGTTTTGAAGTGGGAAGGGTGACAATGCCACTGTAAATAAAAAGCTATATTACCCATCTTCTTGTTTCTTCAATAACTTGTGTTAGCCACGTGGCTCAATGTACCATACATACATTATTTTCAATAATTCTTACAAACAAAATGTAAACACAGATTAATGTGAAAATATGGCGCTTATTTGTATATAAAGAGAAATAGTGATTTGGTTTTAGCTGCTGAAGACACTCTGTGGGTACTCCCAATCCCCCACTCTAAATAAACACCAAAAACAACAATTAGAGGTCTGATATGTGTTTCCACCTTCCAAGCCTCTATTTTGAGTACAGCGCTATATAGGATATATGTACAAATATACATTCAACTTACCCCTCTCAATATTTGTTTGGGGGTTTACATGAAAAACACAAACAAAAAGAAATATACAGAATGATAGTGCAGTATTGTATAAACAAAGTAATAATTAGCGTGTGAGTTATAACTACTCACATGATTTAGAGCCTTTTCAGATATTAGGCTCTAAACTTGTAGGCATCCGTGTCTTTTAAGGTAGACAGCTCTGACCCCTTTTCAATTCTTCAAGAATTCTTACTTTCCTCCACTCCACAATAAATATATACAGGATAAAAGGGAGAGAGACTCTAGGTGTAGTATTTTAGAAATCCTCTTAAGCTGATATTTTTAAGGAAAAGAAGAAAAAGAATGGGGTGCTCACCTCTTTAAGAGCCTTTTTAATACTGGCTCAAAGTCTGCAGGCTTAGTGTCAAGTGGGGTGACACCTCCCCCTTTACCGGAAAGAGTTCAGGATACAGTGAGAGATCACCTATAATCACGGATATTATCAGACAGGAATGACAACAGCAATGGTGGCACTTCCGGGGGCTGGGGGATTATTGGTGATCTCTCACTGTATCCTGAACTCTTTCCGGGGTCAAAGCTGTCTACCTTAAAAGACACAGATGCCTACAAGTTTAGAGCCTAATATCTGAAAAGGCTCTAAATCATGTGAGTAGTTATAACTCACACACTAATTATTACTTTGTTTATACAATACTGCACTATCATTCTGTATATTTCTTTTTGTTTGTGTTTTTCATGTAAACCCCCAAACAAATATTGAGAGGGGTAAGTTGCATGTATATTTGTACATATATCTTATATAGCGCTGCACTCAAAATAGAGGCTTGGAAGGTGGAAACACATACCAGACCTCTAATTGTTGTTTTTGGAATTCTTACAAACAACTCCCTTACTGTCACAATTACTTTACAAACGAATAAACAATGAACAAGAACAACATATACCAGGTTTTGAAATGGCTGAACTTAACGTAAAATAGAGTAGTCAAAATACTAACAGAGGTCAGGGACACAAAAAGAGACAAAAAGAGGAAACTTGTCAAAAATCAAGGATACCAGAATTAGGGAAAGTCAAAATACAAGCCAAAAACCAAATACCAAAAAGAAGTAGGACAAGAACGCTCTCTCTGACAACCAACTAATGGAAACCACGACAGGACCCTGACAAATGCTATTTTAACTTTAACCCCTTAAGGACCGAGGACGGTTCAGGACCGTCATTGGCATTTTTGCGTTGCCGACCGATGACGGTCCTGAACCGTCCTAACGGTCAGAGCTACTTACCTGATCGCCGTCGTTCCCCCGGCGGCGATCAGCGTGGCTCCGGTTGTGGGGAGACTGCCTGCAGCCCAGACAGTCTCCCCACGGCAGATTAGGACCCCTGTGGCCATGTGATCGCTTAACACAGCGATCACATGGTCACAATAGGTGTCCATGTGTCTGCCTGCAGGGGGACTGTCTGTGCTGACAGGCAGTCTCCCTGCTAGTGTAAAATCAGAAAAATAAATAAATAAAGTTAGTGTTAATAAAAAAAAATAATAATAATTATATATGTGTATATATGATATATAGACATATAATATATCTATATAATATATGTCTATATATCATATATATAATGTCATACTAAGTGTATTTTTATATTAATATGTACTTATATTAATATAAAAATACACTTATAATTAAATTACACACGTATACATATAATATATATATAACTATATATATTGTATATATATATTATTATAAAATATAAATAATAAGTAATTTAAATTAAATAATTTTTTTTAAAATAATAATAAAAAATTAAAAAAAATTATATCTATATGAAATTTTATTCTAACTGTATTTTAAAATTAATATATATATATATTTATATCAAAATACACTTAGAATGAATTTGTATATATATCTATGTATATAAAAATAAATAAAAATAATAAGAAATATACATACGTCCATATACAAAATTACATAAATAATTATATAAATATACACGTAGACTTCAAATATATAAATATGCATATATATTTAAATTCTACGTGCGTATTTATGTAATATTTTTACATAATTCAGTAATTTTATTGATTGCAATTTGAGGGACCTGCCTGCCAACCCAGGCCGAAATTCCAGAGAATTTAATTTGCTAGCACTGTATTTTACCCTGTAACGTTCTACGACACCCTAAAACCTGTACATGGGGGGTACTGTTTTACTCGGGAGACTTCGCTGAACACAAATATTAGTGATTCAAAACAGTAAAACATATCACAGCGATGATATTGTCAGTGAAAGTTACTTTTTTTGCATTTTTCACACACAAACAGCACTTTTACTGATGATATAATTGTTGTGATACGTTTTCCAGTTTTTAAACACTAATATTTGTGTTCAGCGATGTCTCCCGAGTAAAACAGTACCCCCCATGTACAGGTTTTATAGCATTTTGAAAGTTACAAGGTCAAATATATGGGTCAAATATTTTTACATTGAAATGGCCAGGCTGGTTACTACGCTGTCTCCCTTGAGAGCATGGCAGCCCAGTAAATGAGAATTACCCCCATGATGAAATACTCATTTGCAAAAAGAAGACAACCTTGCTGTATTGTGCAAATGGGTATGTCCTGTCATTTTAGTAACCACTTGGTCACAAACACTGGCCAAAATTAGCTCAATTTAGTTTTTTTACTTTTTCTCATCAATAAAACAACAAATATGAATGCTAACTTTGGCCAGTGTTTTCGACTAAGTGGCTACTAAAAAAGACTGGATATACCCCATATTGAATACCCTGGGTTGTCTACTTTAAAAAAAATATGTACATGTTGGGTGTTATTCAGAGATTTATGACAGATAATAGTGTTACAATGTCACTATTGATAAATTTAAAAAATGTATGTTTTGAAACTGCAATATCCTACTTGTACCTATAGCCCTATAACATGCAAAAAAAAGCAAAAAAGCACGTAAACACTAGGTATTTTTAAACTCAGGACAAAATTTTGAATCTATTAGCAGTTTTTTTCATTCGCTTTTGTAGATGAGTAAAAGATTTTTCAAGTAAAAGTCAAAAAACATGTATTTTTTTCAATTTTTCATCAGATTTTTGTATTTTTTTTAAATTAAAATACATGAGATTATATAAATAATGGTATGTAAAGAAAGCCCCTTTTGTCCTGGAAAAAAACAATATATAATTTGTATGGGAACAGTAAATGAGAAAGCGGAAAATTACAGCCAAACACAAACACCACAAAAGTGTAAAAATATGCCTGGTCGCAAATGTACAACATCGCAAAAACAGTCCAGTCCTTAAGGGGTTAAATGACCCTCTTGAGGTTGTAATGCTGTACCTGGCCTTTGACCCCAAAACGTGCGTGCGGTCTATGACGTGACGTTGCACGCACGTTGGTGCCATCTTTGTTGTTGGCAAATGTATGTTTCTATAGTATGTTTTTACTATATATTGGGGCTGATGTGTACTGTGGTGGTTGCTGCCGCACAGGAGTGATGGCAGTGAGCGCAGAAATTATCTTTTTGTATTTGTATTCCATTTTTGTATCACACAGCTTTGTTACAATGCTGCCGCCCATCCCATGTGTTCCTTATTAAGGGTTAATAAGTATATAGGGGTGTATATAAAAAATACCCCTCTCTGTCTCATTAGAGATATCTTTGCCAGAAGCACAAGGAAGCAGGGTGAAAGGTCAGTGTAGGACACGCTTAGGGGGGTCTGCCTTGACGTTGGCAGACGGGCATTCCCTCCAATGGCCATTGGAGTAACTAAATGACCTCCATTTGTCTAAATATACATAGGGATTAAGGAGAGAGCGCAGGTAACTTTTTTTTTTCAAAGGTATGTTTCCTATTTTAACCAGAACCTCAGCGGCCGGCATCCCTAAGAACTCCGCACTGCTGGGGACCGGAATGAGAGGGGATCGGGCAGTGATATGCTGTTACCCGGGTAAGTATAAAACATTTCTGTCGGCGTGGTCGCTTTGTTTCTGTGACGAAAGAGCAGGGAGCAGTGACACTTACACTTAGTAGTCAGATGTGGTAACCCAGGCAGATTCTCTGTATACAAGAGCTAGAATAAATCAGCTTTACCTAGGATTATGTACACAATCACTAACCAAGTGTCTTGGTCTTTCAGTTGCTGTTTGACCATAGAGACAAATAACAGAACAGCAGCTGAAATTTAAAGGAGTCTGAATAAATGTCAGGGCGGGAACTTTGCAAGCATTCAGGATGTTTGAAAATAAATCAATGCCTTGACTAATGCTGTGGGCTGATCAATCATTTGAGTATTTTTTAAAGGAAAGGCATTCTCTGGGCACATCACTTAAAGTCACATCAATCACACCAGAGCATCCCATCAGAAACCAGGGGATAACAGCTTGCAATTCAAATATCCCCTTTTAAAGAAAGGAAATGTGCTTCATAATTTCACGCTAAATAACAATAATTGTATTTATTTATTGGTTCTTATAGAGCGCTCTTATATAGAACAATTTACAAACTATAGATCGGGTTACAGATAGAATAATATATATATATATATATATATATATATATATATATATATATATAAAATTCTGGAACAAAAAATGAACATTGAATTTTGCCCCGTGGGCTTTAATCTAAAATGTATGGCACTTTTATACAAAGTATTATGTAAGTAGACTTGTGAGCTTGCAATATGAAATATACATGATGTTGTATATTGTTAGTATGAAGAAAGGTGTGTATATATATATATATATATATATATATTTTGTTTAAATAATATTTCTAAATCCACTTTTCAAACAACTGAATTATGTATGATCTGCATCTAGATGAAATTAGCTTTTTTTTTTTTGCTGTAACTATGAGCTTTTAATTTTAGTTGCAATACTGCACATCCTAGCAAGATATACCACTGTTTCGATATTTTTATTCCCGTTGTAACGGACTGTTCTGCACACAAGAGGTTAAAAACCATTTAGGCGATATTCCCCTTTTAAATACACGAACAGCTGCTGCAAGCACCAATCTCCTGAATTGCAAACACATGAATACTCAAACTCCCGAACAGGAAACACACGAATTCACCAAATCCCGAACCGGAAACACACAAATTCACCAACTCCTGAACACACGAATGCTGTTAAACAGCCGAACAGAAAAAACCATACGAACAGCTTACACTCCT
>CAKOES020000392.1:0-30000 GCA_933207985.1 Pelobates cultripes
TGCTCAATGATGGGAAGAAGAATCCTAGAGTGTCAGCTTACAAAAGTCACTGGCAAATGCTAACATCCCTGTTAGCGAATCTACAATACGTAAAACACTAAACAAGAATGGATTTCATGGGAGGATACCACAGAGGAAGCCACTGGTGTCCAAACAAAACATTGCTGCACGTTTACAGTTTGCACAAGAGCACCTGGATGTTCAGAAGATGGGTGTTGCAACAGGACAATGACCCAAAGCATAGAAGTAAATCAACAACAGAATGATTTAAACAGAAGAAAATACGCCTTCTGAAGTGGCCCAGTCAGAGTCCTGACCGCAACCCGATTGAGATGCTGTGACATGACCTCAAGAAAGCGATTCACACCAGACATCCCAAGAATATTGCTGAACAGAAACAGTTCTGTAAAGAGGAATGGTCAAGAATTACTCCTGACTGTTGTGCACGTCTGATCTGCAGCTACAGGAAACGTTTGGTTGAAGTTATTGCTGCCAAAGGAGGTTCAACCAGTTATTAAATCCAAGGGTTCACATACTTTTTCCACATGCACTGTGAATGTTTACATGGTGTGCTCAATAAAAACATGGCAACATTCATTTTTTGTGTGTTATTAGTTTAAGCAGACTGTGATTGTCTATTGTTGTGACTTAGATGATGATCAGATCACATTTTATGACCAATTTGGGTCACAAAAGGGTTCACATACTTTTTCTTGCAACTGTATATACAAGTGTCTGATGGAACTGAATAATGTCTAAGTAGACAAAATGTAGTCACAGAGTGTTCGTCTAATGGGGCTTTTGCTTAATATATTGTAAGTCAATAAACGAAATATAAATAGATGATGGTACTATAGGCTGATAATGTGATGAGAAGGCCAAGGGCACCTTAAGATATCACAAATCATGAGAATGCAGTTGAAGTATATTTTTCAATTAGACCTCTTGGCCAGACAGTGTCCAATGTCATCTTGGAGTAGTATCTTACTACAGTCTCCTCCATGTTTTGAGAGAGGAATTTGATCAATAGCCATTAGTTTAAATGAAAGCAGTGGATGTCCCATAGAAAGGAAATGTTTGGCAACTGGAAGTTCAGCCTTATTGTCTTGGTATGTGGTACGGATACTAGATCTGTGATACCGCATACATTCCCTCAGTGGACCGGGTGTGCCCACGTATGTTAGTCCACAAGGGCATTGCAATTTGTACACCACATGATACGATGTGCATGTTAACCTATCTCAAATTTTATATTTTTGTGTGAGGGTTTTTCATTTGTTCCCACCAATACACCCAATCTATTTGACAGTGAAATAGAACTATACAATGTTATTTGGAAGAACACTACGTCTAAAAGACTTCTTCAAAAATACCCCTCAATTACAAGAAGACATAAGTCATCAATTCCAGTTAAAAGGTACATTCAACCTCCCATCTCCCCCAACAATCATCTATCAAATCATTCCTGATAATACTTCAAAATGAAACCATAACACCAAGGGTTAACAAACAACCACAATACCCTAATATCTCCAAAGAAGAAAGGGAACTGATAAGGTCACTTGCAGGCAACACAAATTTGGTCATCAGGCCTGCTGACCAAGGTAGGGAAATTGTATTGCTTAATTACACATATTACAAACAAGAATTGCTTTCAAAACTTGCAGATTCAAACACATATATGCCTCTGGACGGTGATTCCACAGCACGTCATGCAGCTAGTCGTTCAGACTATCCAGGGGATTCAAACTATGTGACACAGGAACTCCGTGAATATCTGGTATGGACAACACCAATGACTCCCATAATTTATACCCAACCAAAGATCCATAAAGACGCCAACCATCCCCTAGGGCGACAGATTGTTTCAGCAATAGGAAGTTTAATAGAACCATTAGTTAAATGGCTGGACTTCCATTTTAAGCAACTAGTAGAGTCTTTACCCACATGCCTGCCTCAAAGATATGACAGAGCTCTTCCATTGCAGATCCAAGAACCTTTTCTGACATCACCAACTACAAGTGGCCTACAAATGTAAACATATTAATGTAATTCATCAACGCTTGTCACCTTAACTGAAATATACCTACCCTTGGTATTGTATCTATTGTGTGTATTTGAGTAGATTCTGCTATATTGTACACTTACACATGATGATGTATAAGCTTTGTCTTGGAACAAAAAATAAAACTGAAATACTATAAATTGTTTATGAAACATAATTTTCTGTTGGATTTTGAAGATTTATTTCTAGCAACAAAGATTTGTAGTAGGTTAGGCTTGAAGAAACAAAGAACCCTGCTTCCCAAATGTACATTCAAGTTGATAAATCAGTAGTGTTATTTTCTAAACAGTGAATTGCTGTGATTAAAATTTTTAAAAAAATTAGCTCTAAATAATGGGTTTGAAAAATGTGCTCAACTCAGTTGTAGACAGAATTCATTAGGTTTATTGTATGAACAATATGCTAAATATTCCCAGGACCCACAGTATAGCAGGAATTCCATATATAATTAATAAGTACATCATAGGCAAACTCAATTGAGGAATGTGATGTTTTGAAAATGAGTAATGCATTATAGTTAAATAGTTAAATAGGCAAGCACAAGCTCACATTCAAGCTAAAATGTTGAAAAAAAAAAAAAGAATTGAACAAGTGAACACATTATGAAGTCAATGTCTATGCCAAAAAAAAGAAATGTGTTCATTTAGTGAGTGACGACAAACAATTTATTCTTGAATCCTCGGAATCTGTTCCATCAAGAATTTTGTCTTTCGATTCTTGAATTTCTTTCTGAACTGCAATTCTTCATATATTTGGCTTGATCAGGTGATCATCCAAAATACACACACACACACACACGTGTATGTATATTTGTGTTCGGGGCACAAAGGCAGTATAGAGTGATTGGGAGAAAAATAGGAGTAGTATAATACAGAATGGAAAAAGGTCGCCTGTGATGTGCAGGAACCAACGATGCTGGTAGGCCTTTAAAGTAAAGAGGCCCCACCCTTAAGATGTAAAGAAAGTTAGATTAAGTGTATAAAGAAAGTGGAGGGAGGGGACATGCAAATCGCTAAATCAAAAATGATACAGGGGAAGGTGAGGAGTCCCTTAAAAAGGTAAATATGCCCCTCCCACAATTCCAGGCAAAAGTCTAAACACTTGTTTTCAGGGCACAAAGGTTGTATAGAGGGATTGGGAGAAAAATAAGAATAGCGTAAAACAGAATGGAAAAAGTCAGCTGTGACAGAACTGAAGATGCTGGTAGGCCTGTAAAATAAAGAGGGCAAAACAGGAGAGGTACAGTAAACTATTTAATACAATCAACAATCATCATACATACTTATATACAACGTTATGTTTATAAGGCTTATGTATATATATTCTATATATAAATGATCAATAATGCAAGCTAAAAAGCCATACCATGTTATTGTATATGATGGTGCTAGAGAATGGGTTAACTTTTACTTAAGAAGAAGTTTTGCTTTTTTATGCTATACCTATTTGGCTCATATGATATATTATTAAATAAAATGAATAATATGATGGTTCTAATAATGCCTCCTTTTCTGAATTCAGAAATTGCTGCTTTGTTAATTGCTATCAGAGAAAAAAAGAGCAAGGATTAAGTGAGCACAGAATATAAAATTGAAACCTTTTCTAATCAGTCAGATATCTTTTTAATCTGTGGTCTAGTAATGTGTAATGACATTTTTCTCTGAAACAGAAGGTCATTAGACTATTGAATGCCTACAGCCAAAGGATAAGAAAATTACACTCTACAGGGTAAGATTGCAGATGCCAAGGTTTAATCTTACACAAAAAGATAAGGAAAATGTCATTGGTTGAAAGAAAAAGGTAACATGAACAATGCCAAATTTCATTGTGTTGCTTTCTTAAAATAATTAATTTTTCTGTGCAATTCACCTTAAAAAGGAAAGTACGGAAGGGAGGAGGAGAGAGAGAGACAAAGAAAGAGCGAGAGTGATTAAGAAACAAAATATATATTTCCTTTAAATTCATGTTCAGAATAATTTTGTACCCAAGTGGCCACTCACGTCTTTATGATGTTTTATCTCAAGCTCATGTGTAGTTGTGTGAGAGTATTTTTCACTCTGTTACTAATATAAGACATTGCCATAAATAAATAAAAATAATAACAAATAAAAGACAAAGGGAGAGATTTTCAAGCTCAAACAGGTGCTATTTACTAGATACTAAGGTCATTCTATTGGTTTCCATGATGATTGGTCATTATTTAGCACTTTGCCCAAGAATAGAATTTGTTTTTTTTGCTTTGATAAATCTACCTGATATTATGTTTCTTTGTGTTTAACCCTCATGTCTAGTCAGTTGCCAAACCCTGCCGCTTCTATCTGGAAAACATCTATTTAACGCTGAACGCAACTAGGGTGCTGGTCCACACTGCTATCTTCTTTCACTTTGAATACTGCAATCCGCTTCTCAGTGGTCTTACAGGTTCCAAACTTGCCCCTTTACAGTCTATCATGATTGCGGTGGTGAGGCTCATCTTCCTGTCCACCTGCACCTCCCACGACTCCCTCCTCTGTCAGTCCCTACATTGGCTTCCTGTAAGATATAAGCTCAATTTAAAATTCTGGTACTTGCTTACAAATCGCTACATAATGCTGCTTCTATACAATCCAGTGCACTCACTCATCCACTAAACAACAACTTCAGTGTTGATAGATTTTGATTGGGTTTTTTTTGTGTGTATTGTATAAATTGGCCAGCAGCAGCACCTCATTTATGCATGTTCAGGTGAGTGCATTTATATTTGCACCCCTCCCTGTCACAGGTGCCTCATCCCAGGGCCCTATTTAGCTTTGTACTGCAGAGAGCCCCAGATGTAATTTCCCCCCCAAATAAGTGGGTTAATCTTATAAGAGCAGACATTAGGCTGTTAGAATAGGACCTGCCAAAGATGGGGTACATTGATGTTTTGGCAGGCTTATGCAATGTATGATCATATAATGCAACTAAACCCCCATTATTTTTGCCTAGATTAGGTGTTTAAAAAAAAAAAAAATCTGTCAACCTTGAAGTTGCTGTTTAGTGGATGAGTTAGTGCGCTGGATCTTGTATATTGTATAAATTGGCCCCCAGCAGCACCCCATTTATGCATGTTCAGGTGAGTGCCTGGTTTTATATATATATATATATATATATATATATATATATATAGAGAGAGAGAGAGAGAGAGAGAGAGAGAGAGAGAGAGAGATTCTGAAAATATTGAAAATATAATCAAACCTTCTCCATACATTTCACAAACATGATTACTAACCATGTTGCCTTTTCTTTACTGTCATTATATATATACACACACACACACTTTTTTAAAAATCTTTTTTATTTTAATTATTGCTGAAAATCTCTATAAAAAATTTAATTATTAATAAATTATCAGATTTTTTTTGTTATATTTCTTGCTCTGGTACTTTGGTACTTCTTGCTCTGGTACTTTAAAAAAAAAGTCCAGATATTGATTTATAGCAATATTGGAAATGTAGGACACAATATAGGATTTGCCATTGAGAATGTTGTATTGTGCTGTAAGAAAAGTATTAACTTCTAATTATCATATAATCTATTAAAGGAACTTTGACATTCTCAATAAATGTTTCCAAAAGTTTATAGGAGAAATGGCAGAAAGGAAGGCTTTTATTTTCAATAAATTAATTGCAAGCTTGGATACAATGCAAGAGAATTTTAAGAGACTACCCACAGCAGGATACGCTTTTGTTTCTGACATTCCATTTTACCATTAATAGGCAGCTACTAAGTTGATTGACATATTTATCTGTGCCTGTGCTAGTTCTCTACATTGATATATCAATCATCATAACAGAGCCAAGCTCTGTCACCACCACAAAGCCAGAGTTTGATTTTATAATGCTTGTAATGAAACAGATTGGATAGAAAATGATAAAAGGAATAATAAATTAGGAAAATGTCTTATGAAAGACGGATCTGTCTTGCCAAGACATGAGAAATGATGAAATTGGAAGAAAACAAAAAAGTCATAGTAAACTGTGCATTTTTATTTGTGGCATAAGATCTAACTGTGTTGTTATCTGCATTTTGTTTTAGAAAATGGGTTTGAATCGACATTGCAGTCAATTAGATAACCATCAATAAAGGAACTTAGACTGACTTGGATACTTGGATAAATGCTACGTTGATACAGGTGGATTGGTACAAGTACATTTTTGACTACGATCAGAGATTTATGGTTGTCATGTTACCTTTGATTCAGGCAAAGTCTAACTTTGTTCCAGCATTTCATCCTGGATTTCCCGATGCCATCTTAACAAGAGTTTTTAACTACATTTGGTGTTAGACACTGCCCCTGTTTCTATTTATGGGTCTACCAGTTAATATAATTTTGATAGTAATACCATAAATGGTAAGAAATAGAGAAGGAGGAACTCACCGTGCCAAGTGTACTCCAATGCTGCAATTCCAAGTTTTGGAAGTTTAATCCACATGATGAAGTCATAAAGAAGTAATCCTTCTGTAGTTACTAAACTATGAATAATAAAGTGCAGAGCTTAGAGATTTAGGCATACCTGTATGAAAATGTGCGTGCATATTCATAAAACACATTAGATGGTGTATTCACTGTGGGGGGTTTTAATACCCTTTTGACATTTATTTTATTGGATTGAATAAAGTATATTTCATGTAAGAGGCTTTAGCAATTAATGTTTATTTGTACTTTAATGTCCATGATCATTTTTTTGTAATACTAATGCTATCAATTTTGAATATAGAGCCCTTGAATGGTCTGTCTATCTTTGTGAAGAGCATTTTTGGTGCCCTGTGTAATTTGGTTTTGATCTGGCTTTGTCAGGATTCCCCTATGTTGTTTCGGAATTCCTCCATATTGTTTCCAGGCCAATTGGCATTACCCGCATGACTTCTGGGTTTCGACCATCCATCTCTGCCCATGCAACTGACGTCACGCGCTTCCCCTCAAAAGGAAGCCGTGGCCGCATCCAAATTGCTCAGTCAATGTTTGTTCATCTTTGATGTGCTCTCGCTACTTGCTACATTGTTGTTGCTTTCTGACTTAACTCTGCTAACTGATTTCCTGTGTACTGAACCTCTCTGGCTTTGATCCTAGCTACGCTCTACTCTCAACTCCCTGACAAGGAACAGACTTTACTTAGGATTCCTGCCTCTCTCCACTTTCTTCAAGGAACCATAATCCACTGTACTCTGGAAAGGACTACAATGTTCATCAGCCCAGAACGGCAAGATAAGTTCTCCAGTTATTTGGATTACTAATTGGTTCTCACATGAAGTTATTTTGGAAAGAAAAGGAATACTAAAGTCTGCCCTCTGGAATTCCACCTGCTATCTTGAATTTGCTAAATTGCTCATTTATGTTAATTATTATTATTGGAGTCTAAAAGACTATAACCACTTCTCATACCGGGATATATATATATCATTGCCAATATTTACTGGTTCAAGTTAAAAGACTGTGTTACTTCCCAACAGGAGTCACCTGCTCTGTCAAAACTATATTGAAGTCAACAGACTATACTACTTACTGCTAATTAAGTATTCCCTATTTTAATTCATTTCTAAATGCTATATTCTTCTGAAGCAATACTGAAACAATATTCTCGTTATTTATGCATTATTATTTCAAATCCTTATTGCTGCAAAGTTAAATTATTTTATTTTAATAAATTATATTTTCTTTAAGTGACAGTATCAAATCTCTTCATTCACCTGCGATTGAGTTCCAAATATTTTTTTCCCGAGAGTATTACATACTAGTGCCTTCTTTATCCTAACATTTGGAATGCACAACCTGGTAACTAGTTGACACTTTGGGTTTCTGGTATTCAGAAATTGTCTTGTTCTAGGGACATTTGCTTGCTAGCAGACATTTCATAATTTCATTTCCGTGGAGGTTTTTTGTTAAGGCTGGTCAATCTAAACACTGAAAATATACAGGGTCATTCACTACAGTGATAATGTATAGTGGATTTAAAATTCAAGGTGAAATAGCCAAACCTGAAGCAATTTTTAGGTCAGCTATGTTTCCAGTTTTGCTACCTAGGTCTAAGTCTGAAATTAACTTTGAACTTTGGATTTTCACCTTAAAGGATCACTATAGGGTCAGGAACACAAACATGTATTCCTGACCCTATAGTGTTAAAACCACCACCCAGCACCCCTGGGCCCCTCATGCCTCCATAAATATGGCAAAATCTTACTGTATTCAAGCCTGAAGCTGTACCTCTGTTTGGTGTTTCTCTCAGAATAACAAGCTGTCTGTTGACATCATCAGAAGTGGTGGCCTGATCCAATCACAATGTTTCCCCATATGATTGGATGAAATTGACAAGGAGGCAGAACAGGGGCAGAGCCAGCATGATTCAAACACAGCCCTGGCCAATCAGCATCTCCTCCTAGAGATGAATTGAATCAATAAATCTCTATGAGGAAAGTTGCATGCAGAGGGAAGAGATACTGCATTTTAGGCAGCCATGACCCAGGAAGGATCTCTAACAGGCATCTAAGGAGTGGCCAGTGAAGTTATCACTGTAATGTAAACACTGCATTTTCTCTGAAAAGACAGTGTTTACAGCAAAAAGCCTGAAGGTCTCACCAGAACAAATTCAATAAGCTGTAGTTGTTCTGGTGACTATAGTGTCCCTTTAATTAATAACCCTGATAATTTTCTATAATTTCTAGTTAGTTTCATATCTATGATTAGCCAGAAAGGGTCATTATTTGCCTGATGACTTTGAGCCAAAAGACCTCAAAATAAAAATAAATTTACAAATTTAGCTTTTTGCAACATGCAAGACTTTCTTGAATTTTTGAGCTAATGGGTGTCATTCACCAATCCAAATGCTCTCCTTCTGAAAGCAGCCGTATTGTATTTTAGCCCTCCCAATTTAATCACTCCATTAATTTTATAATTGTTAATATATTTTTTCTGGGATCAAGAGGATTTATATGTCAGTAATAATCTGCAGAAAATATTAAAATGCTAGCTGGGTTATTTACTAAAATTCTAATTGAATTTCAAATTTTAGACCAAATAAGCCAGACTTGAAGAATTTTTTAAATGCCAGCTATTTTGTATTTAAATGTGGAATTCAGATTGAATTCACTTTAAATCCATGATAATGCTTAATTTAGTGTATAACTCTGTAAAGGTAAAATACGGTTTAAATCAAAGATGGCTAACTGTAGTAATCCAGAATGTTTATGGCACTTTCATGATGATCAATCTGACTTAAGACTTGGGTATTTACTATAAAAGGGGTAGTTCATACATTTCCAAGATGCCAAGGGTAGCCATCATTTGACTTGAAAATAGTATTTTCTAATAATTTAGATTCTGTACCTAAAACGCAAAGACTGTTAGGTATAACAGCAAAGTTTGAGAAGTCAGCCAGTACAAGAATGCTAGCCATCAGAACACAGATTAGACCAGCTGTGAAAGAAAGTAACATATCCAAAGTAGTTGACAAGAAGAATACAGAGGGTCATAGAACCTTAGAGAAGCAAGAAGAGGAGTTTTGGAACTCAGGAGCAGATCTAAAGAGATTAACTAGAATCATTCTCTGTGAGCCAAATGCATTGATTAAATGAATGATATGATCTACTAAACATTAAAAGAGGGTATGTACTGTGTATGTTTGGTATTTTCTATAGTTTACTGCTAATTGACTGAGTGAGCTGGTTCAAACAATGTAATGGTATTTACCCATGACTGACCTAATGTCAGTCTTCTGCTTTCCACCTATTTTTTGAGAGGCATACACATAGTTGCAAAGCTTACCACCCATATTACTTCACACTCTGGAGGTGAGGATATTGCTTCATAATCCCAAGCTGAGATAAACACTGTTTCTTATACATCATGTACAGAACCATCATCCATTGTTATCTAAAAACACTTTTATATTGTATTATTATTTACCACTATAATGTCTTAAAGCATAGAACATAGTAGGGCTAACCATACAGATATCTTAGCCATAATTTTATATAGTTAGTAAGAGATCCTCTATTTAACATATATAAATAATTGAGAATACAATATAAAATAAGGATTGTCTTGGAAGCAATAGTTTTGTCTTTTGGATATTTATTATATAAAAATATAAAATCTATTATAGCAGAGTTTATAAGATTAAATTACATGCTTGCAAATATCATTAATAGGTTAACATACCCTTCTGAACATGTCATCATGTCAGCCTCTCTGTCATTTTAAGATGGAGCAGCGTCTGTCTCCAAGTCTCTCCTCTGTGTCTTAACATTTAAAAGTACACCTATTTATACCTTAGGTGTCTCCATTTTAGAGTTACCATAGTTCAAATATGAAAAAGTAACACTTTTTTTACTTTATTCAATTTAGGACCTCCCTTAACTTGGTAAACATACAAGGCCATAACTAAAGGGTGTATACGTCATGGAATTTTTCCTGACTTAGTTCAAGATGGCATCTTAAAGTCTGAATAGGTTATCTGTTGTTTATACTAAGTTGTAAGTGTACAGTCGTGGGAGATTCCCGGATTTGGGGAAGTTCCATTAACTTGGGGTTACCACAGTATATTGTGTACTGCAAGTGTCGTAGTATAGCCTTGAAGCTTGTTTATGTATTATTGTTATTGTAATTCGTCTGGGACAAAATGGCGCAAACATATTATGCACTGAGGTTATTGCTTAAAGAAACATCTATAAAAAACAATATGTTCCATTTCTAACACCTTGTCAGTTTGCAATATCTCTTAAAGACAAAGTACACAGTTTAAGAAATACAACATTTCATTCTAAAACTTGTAATATTTGCATTTCCCCATAACATTCTTATAATACATACAAGTCTTGCATGCACAAACACAATTTTTCCTTTATGACTTTGTCACTTAAAAAAATGGTTTGGACATTCTCTTTGTATATATATGCTTTAGTTTAATTCAGATTTGAAACCAGAGACATGATAGCGTAGTATATAAGCAATGTCCAATTTACTAACACTGGACAATGCAAGTTTACATTTTTTTTTTTTTTATATGTACAGGAATACAAAAGGTGACCTGAAAGCTATTGAAGAAAGGCAGCAGACCATGGACTAAGTATCAGATTGAGAACATGTTCAATTGTACAAAAAATGCTTCTAAAGATAACACAAAGCCAGGTAGTATAGTTTGCAGATCAAAGCTTGTTTTAATTGCTGTGTCTTAAAATGTAATACTTGTTTACTTGTTTCTGCAGACAGCATTTAATTGATTTTACAAGGTTTTCATTTTCTAAAACTGAAAGATTAGATGGATCAAAAATATAATATTTTGGAGCAATTATCTGCCTTTCACATGTATCTTTAGATTTTGATGTCTCTGGTGAGAATATTAATAACTGCGCTTAATCTTAAAACATCAGTCCTTAAAAATATTTTTAATACACTTCTGATTTTAATGAGAAGTGCACTACATCAATTTCAGTGTTACTAAAGGTGATTCTAAATATGCCCATTTTGGAGGTTTTAATTATGTAAAGTTCACATCACAAAAAAAATACAATTACATACAAATAAGCATAACACATGAAAATGTTAGATGCATTGTACTGGTTGAACTTTTCCCAAGTAGGTAGGTAGATAGATAGATAGATAGTCACCAATAAATGAGTGTTTGTGCATTGGCTGTGAGCATCTACAAGTGGTTGGTTTGCTGCGGTTGATGACGGAAGGCAAACTGCTTGAGATCTGGTTAATTGATAGAGGTTGTTGGATAGCAGTTGACAGTTTGCTGGCTAAAAGTTGTTAATAAAGTTGTGAATGTTGCTCTATGCACCTAAATAAATGGTATCCTTGTTATTTGGATGGGGTGGCGAGTTGTAACCTTGGTATGTAATATGGGGTGTAGGTCGGTCTGCAGTGAAGAGAAACCATTGACTCATCTTCCATTTCAGATTGAGACACATACAGTGGTGTATTTTGGCTTTGTGCTGCCCTAAGCATTACTAAATTTGGGCACCCCCTAATCTAAATTTGCCACACCACTTCATGTCAAGGCCACTTTTTTGACTGACAGACGCACACCCTCATTGACACATGCACTGACTGGCAAGATATCAGGGCGCAGACTGGTTGTGGGCACAACTGGGACCGGCAGTGGCAGTTGTGGTGGAACATGGTGGTGGAGGAGGATGACCAACGCAGGCCAGGAGGCCGCCAAAGAGGCTGAGCCCGGGCGCGGGGCCCGGTGAAGAGATTCCTGGCTGCAGCGTGGAGACGGGAGCAGGCCGAAGCAGGCTCGGTATCTGCGTGGTTAAGGCCCCGCCTCCCCGTGTGAGGCTGGGGCCTTGGAGAGGTGCACAGCGACGCAGCTCCCAGGTCGGAGGGGGTCGTGCCCGGAGTGTGGGCCGCGGTGGCTGACGGGCGTCCCCCTGGAGTGACCAGCGGCATGGAGTTGCGGCCCAGGAGGGAGCCCACTCCGTCAGAGTCAGTGGATGGCGGGGCCAGAATTGGGAGGACTCGTGGCAGGCCCCTGGACCAGCAGGCAAGTACAGGGGGCTCCGGCTGGGGCCCCCTTGCCGGACATGGCGATGGGGATGCCACACAGGGGGATAGGGACCAGAGGGATGTAGTGGGAAGTGATCAGGTCCTGGGGTTGCAGGTGGAGAGGGGGGGCAGTTAAGGGAGTGCAGGTCAGCTCAGAGGTCGCTGGGGGGCAAGCTTCAGTGGAGGGGGGGCAGGTGTCCAAGGGGGGGCAGCCTGAGAAGGGCACATGGCGGGAGGCTTTTGTGGCGGGCGGGTGCTCCCAGGG
The DNA here is from genome assembly GCA_933207985.1 of Pelobates cultripes. Lineage (NCBI taxonomy): Eukaryota > Metazoa > Chordata > Amphibia > Anura > Pelobatidae > Pelobates > Pelobates cultripes. The sequence continues at coordinate 12,841 of CAKOES020000392.1, forward strand.
TCGGGACGGGAGGGTGGCGTGGGATCAGTACACCCTACCCAGAACTTCTTCTTCTCTTTTTAGGTCTCTGAGCCACTCCTCCTCTGTACTGGCAAGGCACCGGGTTGGCTCCCCGGTCGGCGGGATATCAACGAATGTCTTTCATCCTGGACGCCTGGCAGTTGGCAATGCAGCCCCTGGCGCTCATGGGACGAGGGGCTTGGCCGGTGAGTCCTGTGAATCACTGCAATCCAGCACATTGGTTAACACACTACATGCACTACTACACTCACTGAGGGGGTGACACAGGGGGCAGCGTTGGTCAGATGTGGGCTCAAGGGGCTGGGGTTACGGGTGCTAGTGAGGGGACTTAGGCAGGGCCGAGTTCAAGCGGGGACACTGGGGTGACGGCTGGTGCGGTAGATACAGGGAGCAAGCGGGCGGAATTGACTGGGGGAATTCCCGACGCGGCTAGGCAGCACGCATATGTCTCATTCGCGGGTCTGCTGGGGGTCCACCTAAAACAAGAAGTGAAGGAAAAGATCTGGAAAGGTGAATTCTGCAAGATCTTTGCCCTTCTCCCCTTGGAGGACTTTATCGACCTCAAAGAGGAGGATCAAAAAGACGAGAAAAAAAGAGGAGGAGGAAAAGCGGAAGCGGTATCGTAAGATACCGAAGTCGTTTGGTAACTGGTTGAGGGCGTTTTGCATGCTGGCCAGCGTACTGGGTGAAAAGTTGCCTGGGTTATGCTCATCCCTGTTCTGCTACCTAGACGGAATTTTGGGAGGCGTACCGCACCTATGGCGGCTTGGCATAGTGTCAGTACGACGAACAGTTCTGGCTGGCAGCTAATCTGGGTATGAGGTGGGATAAAACGGACCTGCCTTTCTCGATGAAGCTGATGATGGTGCAGAAGTCGCAGCCCTTTCAGCACACGGCCGGCGCAAAGGGGCAATCCGCCTTTCAAATGGCTTATGCTGGCTCTTCAACGAGAGCCAGTGCAAATGGGGAACCACCTGTCATTTTAAGCATGAGTGCTCAGGCTGCGGGGGTGCCCACGGGCTCAACCGATGTTTCAATAAAGGGAAGTCAGGGAACACCGGAGCCTCTACCATGGCCGGGGGGGCTTCCCCTGCCCTGGGGCTTAACCCCGTTGAGGCTAGATGCGATGGAGCCATGGCTAAGCCGCTACGGTAATAGGGTGGATGCCTTGGTGCTCCATGTGGGCTTTGGGCAAGGGTTTTTATCCCCTTCTGGGAGAAGGGAGGATCGGGGAGGCTACACAACCTTAAATCGGTGGCGGAATTCCCAGGGGTGGTGCGGGAAAAACTTGGCAAAGAAGTCCTGTTGGGGAGGGTGGTGGGCCCGTTCCCAGTACCACCGCTGGAGGGCCTAAAGGTTTCCCCTCTTGGGGTGGTCCCCAAGAAGGAACCGGGGAAGTTCAGGCTCATTCACCATCTCTCCTACCCGAAAGGAGCATCAGTGAATGACGATATTGACAAGGATTTGTGCTCAGTCTCGTATGCATCATTCGACCGGAGTGGTCGAGCTGGTAAAGAGGGCCGTCCGCGGGGCGCTGATGGCTAAGGTGGATATTGAGGCAGTGTTTCGGCTGCTTCAGGTCCACCTGGCATGTCATCACCTGCTGGGGTGTTTTTTCGAAGGGGCGCATTTCGTGGACTTATGCCTCCCCATGGGTTGTTCCATCCCATGCTCCTATTTTGAGAAATGTTTTACTTCTCGAATGGGTGGTGCGGGAGGAGGCGGGGAGCGGAGCGGTGGTGCACTATCTGGACGATTTTCTCTGTGTGGGGCCCGCGGACTCATCCGCGTGCCTGCACGTGCTTAGGACAATCGAGTGGGTAGCGGGCCACTTCGGGGTTCCACTGGTGGCAGATAAGACAGAGGGCCCGGCGGTATACCTTAGTTTCCTGGGGTTGGAGATAGATTCGGTGCCTGGGGAGTGTCGGCTGCCGCAGGCGACACTTGAGGGGCTAAGGGGGGCGGTGGCCGCGGTGGTACAGGCGCGCAAGGTCACACTGCGACAACTGCAATCAGTGATTGGGATGCTGAACTTTGCATGCCAAGTGATCCCAATGGGTAGGGTCTTCAGCCGCAGTTTGTCGGCTGCTACGGCGGGAGTGCGATCCCCACGCCATTACATTCGGGTATCAGCATCCATGAGAAACTACTTGGAAGTGTGGGATACCTTCCTGCAGAATTTCAATGGGACGGTGTTCTTTTGGCAGAAGGGCGTGTCGGCGGCAGAGTTGGAGCTGTTCACCGACACGTCGAGTAGTGTGGGCTTCGGGGCCTACTTCGGCGGTTGATGGTGTGTGGAGAGGTGGCCGGAGGCATGGGTGCCGAGCCTCCTCATGCATAACTTGGCTTTCCTGGAATTGTTCCTGTTGGTCGTTGCGATGGCACTGTGGGGTGAAGGGCTGCGTGACCAGAAGGTGGTCTTTTTCTCGGACAACATTACCATGGTGCACGCAGTGAATAATCAGTCTGCAGCATTGAAGCCAGTGTTTAGGTTGCTGCGTCGCTTTGTTTTAATGTGCTTGTCGCTAAATGTAGTCTTTCGCGTAAATACTCAAAGCACTATTTCTTTGAGGTGGCGGAGCTCAGACAGCTTAAGGGATCAAGGTCTGAGCTTGTGGCAGGATATATATGTGTTATTTATATTGGGGTCATTGCTTTTTATATTAACAGAAGGATTCGGATGCGAGGGCGGATTATGGGGGGCAATGACCCATGTTTTTACTTGTTAAGTTATTAGTATTATTATTATGATTATTATTATTATAATTATAAGAATTGTTATTATTTAAGATTGTTTAATAAAGCTGTGGATAAATTTTCCTATATACCATAGTGTCTGTGCGTTATTGGGTTAGGTATGTGGGGTGGTTGTACTGGATTCCGACTGTCCATATAGCGACTATACACCGGTCATGTAATTTCAATGCTGTTTTTTCACTTAATTTAATTATTTTTCCTGTGATTGATCACTGGATTTAAATGTCACTTCTGCATTAATGTGGTAGCTTGATAAAGACCCTGTTGGGTGGAAACGTTGCTGTTTTTGCACCAATAAAGCTGCTATTTTTTGTTATCCCGGAGTACCTGAACCATTCTTTACACTGCATATCTTGGATCTCTGTAGACACACTGCACCAGCCACACACAGTACATCCCTGACACACACGATACATCCCATATACACACACAATAGATTCTTTACACACACTCAATCCCCTACTGAAACACACAGTACATCCACCATGCAAATCTGTGTACACACTATGGACTCCCATATACAAACTATGGATTCTTTAGGGCTTATGGATAATTAGCTTGTCTGTGTGTCAGTGTAAGCTTGTCTGTTTTTCAATGTAAGTTTGTCTATAGTGAGCTTGTCTTTGTGTCAGTGTGAGCTTGTCTATATCGATAGGATAGTCTTATATTCAGTCCTTTTCTTTTTTTTTCATCAAAATCAGGAGGGTCGTCTTATAATCAAGCAAATACAGTATTTAGATTTAAGTTTTGAGTGTTGTGGAAGTAAGACTCCCAGACACTCAGTAAATACTGGGTTAAATGAATATTCATATTTTTTTTTTTTAAAGAGGATCTAATAGTTTTTGCAAGTTTGTTCTATTGCTATGATGCCACAGTGTAAACTGGAAATAAGATGTTATCATTTTAAATTAACGATTTCTTTGCAATTTAAATTATCACAAACTGGAAATGAATCACTATTCAAAAATCACTTTGTTAAAAATAAATTACAGAGATATATACCAGACTGAACATTTGTTCATAACAGGAAGTTTTAATCACAATTACGTGGGAAGTTGAAATACTTTTATCTATTTCTTAATTGGACAATATTTGGTAACTGTGCTGCCAAATCTTTAAGGCTGCATTAAAATTTAATTACAGATCCTATTTATTGGGTACCGCACGTGAACATATATTGACAGCTTGTGCCTTTGTGGAATAATTTCATCATTTCTAAATCTTTGTTCAATGCTGTGAACTAATTATGTGCCATCATCTATTATTATTAGAAAAAAACAAAATATTTTATATCTGTTCACTGATGACAGTGAGATATGAAGACATTAGAGAAAATTAAAATAAATATAATAGTTTTTTTTTTAAATTAATATGAATATATGAAGAGAATGTACATACTGGAAATTAAGAAAAATACCTATCCTCAGTTCTTTAAAAAAACAAAAAAAGCATTCCAAACACCATAACAATTTAAGCGATTGTAAGAAGTCAATCCATCGTTGAGCGGTTTGACTGCTTACCTGGGTTCTGATGGGCACCACCCCCACCTAAACTATAATTTTCCAAATCTGGAAGGTCTTCAGAACCGTATCCATTACAGCAAGTGGTTGTAATGTTCCTTTAAACAAGGTATCAACGCACCAGACTTTGTTTATTTTGATTGATAATTGCAGATCTAATACCTTAGAAACTACCTTAGATTTTATACAAATCTATAATTTTCATATTCCCATAGAGTATATGTAGCATTTTCTACTATCTGCTATAAATCATGTACTCTCTTTGCTGAACTGTCCTATATTGACTCAATTCATAATTTTGTTTGTTTTGGACTCTCATATGAATTACAACAGGTGAATATCTCTTTTGAATACTACATTTAAAAAAAACAAAAAAGTTTAAGATTGACTTTTGTCTTAAGAATACCTTTTCTTTTCTTGCTCTTTAACAATAATACATATATGAGTATTTTCTTTCACTTTCAAAAGAGAAATGTTAAAGCTCTTGCATTCACACACTAGTCTTAGCTCACTCATTTTATTTGTTTTATTGTATGTATGAGTGACACATTTGGAAGTTCCTTGTAAACTATCATTTATGAAGACACAAACATCTTAAAGCAGCACTGTCATGGCAGCATCTGTTTTTTTTGTTTTTTGTTTTTTTTTAACCCCCTTTCCAGCTCCAATACATTTTTTAGTGCCCCTTGTCAACTCCAAATGTCCCAAGGGCCTCTAATTTACATTTATTTTTATAACTTTATTGTATGCCTGGAGCTAGGTCCTGAGCTTGGCCATCTTTGTGTGGGCAGGTGAAGCCCCTGTTGGAAACGTCATCTTCCAACACTAGATAGCGCTATGAAATTCCTGCGCATGCCCAGTTAAACACTGGGGCATTCGAACGGGAATTTTGTCATTTCTTTCATCAGAATTATAAATGAATGGACATTTCAGACAATTGAATGAATACCTCTTCATTCGTTTAGTTTATTACAAGGACGGAGCTACCAGCTCCCTCCTTGTAATATGTAAAAATATAAGTGGCAGGGAGCAGTGCTCCCCGCCACTTATTAACTCCCCCCATGTCCTCCCTCAATATGACCCCCATAATAGCATAAGGGAGATTAATATCCCCGAATGCCCCTACTCTCTATACCGCGAGTAGGGGCATGTCTACTAAACAGTGAGCAGCCTAAACACGGCATTATTTGATCCTGAGGAAAGTCCCTGAGTGGACTGAAACATTGATCTACATGTTGAAATAAAGGAAACCTTTTCTAAGGAAGACCGTGAGTGCAGCTATATAATAAAACAAATGAGCTGCACTCACGGTCCTTTATTTCAACATGTAGATCAACGTTTCAGTCCACTCAGGGAGATATATATATATATATATATATATATATATATATATATATAGTAAAACAAATGAGCTGCACTCACGGTCTTCCTTAGAAAAGGTTTCCTTTATTTCAACATGTAGATCAACGTTTCAGTATATATATATATATATATATATGCACAAAAGTGGATGTTAGAAAAACTCACATTTGTTAGAGCCTTTTTGTCGATATAGACTCTAAACACAGAAGGCCTCGGGCCTTTAAGTTTTTCTATGATGAAAGAAACTTCATAGGAATCCTCCTCAGTGTATATATATTATATAGTTACATAGCTGAAAAGAGACTTGCATCCATCAAGTTCAGCCTTCCTCACATTTGTATTTTGCTGTTGATCCAAAAGAAGGCAAACAAAATAAAACTGTTTGAAGCACTTCCAATTTTGCAACACACAAGGAAAAAAAATCTTCTTGACCCCAGAATGGCAGTCAGATTTATCCTTGGATCAAGCAGCTATTACCCTACATTGAAAAATGATATCCTTGAAAATTCTGTTTTGCAAGTATGCATCTAGTTGCTGTTTGAACATCTGTATGGACTATGATAAAACCACTTCTTCAGGAAGAGAATTGCACATCCTTATTGTAAAAAAGCCTTTCCTTTGCCTTAGACAAAATCTTCTTTCTTCCAGTCTAAACGCATGACCTCTTGTCCTCTTGTCCTATGTAAGGTCTGGTTTGTGAATAGATTTCCACACAATGGTTCGTATTGACCCCGAATATATTTGTATGATGTTATCATATCCCCTCTATCATATCCCCTCTCAGGCGACGTTTTTCTAAACTAAAGAGGTTTAAATTTGTTAACCTTTCTTCATAACTGATATATTCCATTCATTTTATTAATTTTGTACCCTGCCTCTGCACTTTTTCTAGTGCCATAATATTCTTCTTTAGGACAGGTACCCAAAATTGCACAGCATATTTGATATGTGATCTCACCAGTTATTTATAAAGAGGCAAAATGATATTCTCATCCCAAGAATGAATGCCCTTTTTCATGCATGACAATACCTTACTGGCCTTAGCCACTGCTGATTGACAATGCACATTGTTGCATAGTTTGTTGTTTATAACAATCCCCAAGTCTTTTTCATGTGTTGTTATCCCTAATTCGCTTCCATTAAGGGTATACGTTGCTTGTGCATTCTTTACGCCGAAGTGTATAACTTTGCATTTCTCTACATTAAATGTAATCTGCCATTTGTGTGCCCAGTCCCCCAGTCTATCTAAATCCCTCTGCAGAAAAGTAATATCTTGCTCACATTGTATTATTTTACAGAGTTTTATGACATCTACAAACACTTTTTTCAAGATCATTTATAAAGATGTTAAATAGAAGGGGTCCCAGAACAGAATCCTGAAGAACTTCATTATATCTTTTATAGGATGCATCTGATTTGTCTGATTTAAATGCCTTTTTCTTATTTTTAATCTCTTGTTTTACTTCTCTACTAAGCCACATTGGTTTCAATATGTTTCTTTTATATTTATTACCCAATGGCACATATTGAGAAATGTACCTTTATAATATTTGTTGGAAGATGTTCCATTTATCCTCAGTGTTCTTTTCACTAAAGAGTTTATGCCAGTCAATATATTGCAAATCTGCCCTTAACTTATAGAAATTGGCCTTTTTAAAACTATATGTTTTAGTATACCCCATATTGTGATCACTATTTCCCAAGTGCTCACCTACTTGAATGTTGGTCAAAAGATCAACGTTGTTTGTTAAAACCAGGTACAGACAAGTGTCCTTTCTAGTTGGTGCTAAAGATTTGGCTTTAACTCATGGTTGTCATACAAACATACCCCACCACCCTCCTTGTTTTTCCTATCCTTCCTAAATAACATGTACCCATTTAAGTTAACTGCCCAGTCATGTGTCTCATCACACCATGTTTCACTTACGCCTAATATGTCATATTGTTTAGTGTATGCTATTGCCTCTAGTTCTCCAATTTTGTTATTTAGGCTCCTTGCATTAGTAAGCATACATTTAATATCATGAGTCACTTGTACATTTTGTGAATTATCAACATTACATACCTTCTCTGAGCTTTCCCCTCCTCCTGTCTCCACCCCCCATATTCTGAGCTTGCCCCTCCCCCTGTCTCCACCCCCCGTATACTGAGCTAAGGCCCATCTCCTTGATGCCCTATCTCCATTTTGTAGATTGCTATGACCTTCCCCCCTACTACTAGCTTACAATCTCCTCCAACCTTCTAGCCATCCTATCCCCCAGCACTGTAGACCCTCTCCCGTTTAGGTGCAACCCATCACTGCTATAAAGGTTGTACCCAAGTGCAATGTCGGCACAGTGCTCTAAAAACCCCAAACCCTCCTTCCTGCACCAAGAATTCAGCCACGCATTGACCTCTCTAATCTCCCGCTGCCTTTACACTGTAGTGTGTGGCACAGATAATATCTCAGAGAATACCACCTTGGAGGTCCTTTTCTTAAGTTTGCTACCTAATTCCCTGAAATCATTCTTTAGCACCTTCCATCTTCCTCTTACATTGTCATTGGTACCAACATGGACCATGACCGCTGGGTCATCCCCAGCCCCTACCTCAGTAATCCATCCACTCTGTCAGCAGCATGCCAGACCCGAGCACCCGGGAGACAGAAAACTGTCCAGTTGAGCCGATCAGAGGGGCAGATTGCCCTAGCTACGTTCCTAATGATAGAGTCCCCTACCACCACAACCTGTCTAGCCTTCCTTACATTTTCATCCCCACCTGTACTAGAGGGGCTGTTCCCTCAGATGTTAAAAGTGACAGCTTCCTCTAATACAGCTACTCCTGAGCTGATGCTCCTAACAACTTCACTCAAACAGGCAAATCTGCTAGGTTGCACTAAATCAGGACTAGCTAGCCCTTTCTTCTTCCCTTCTCTCCTGCTTCCTCATCCCACTGTCACCCAGCTACGTGTCTGTTCCCCATCTATCTTATCTCCTTCCTCTCCACTACCTGTTCCCACTAAACTCTGCTCAGTGAGCAGCAGACTCCTCTCAAGATTGTCGATCTCCCTCAATGTTGCAGTTTGCTTCTCGAGATCTCCAATCTGAGCTTCCAGAAAAGCCACTCGCACACAACCATCACAGAGGTATGGACCCTGGATGGGTACATCCAGGCATGCATACATGCAACAAGATGTGCATTGAGTCAAACCACCAATCTTGCTAACACTCATTTCCCCAGATACAGAACAGTAACACAATTACCTTGTCAAACCTCTAGATTGTTTTAACTCCTGGTTTTCTAACTCCTACTTGAAAGTCTACTTAATAGAGTTTACTTTCAACAATGTGAGCAAGCTCAGTGAGTTAGGGGTGCGCTTATATGGGAATACAAATCCCACACAGGTGGCAATTGATGAACACTCCCCCAATTAATAAAGCAGCAGCACAAATGAGGGGAAAAAACAGAACACAAAAAAAAAAAATTTTAACCACCCCCCCTTTTTTTTTAAACTTTGCTAATAAATCATAATAAACAAAAATAAATAACATACAAACCACTCTTCATTGTATACAAACAACTTTCCAATGAACTCCTGGTTTTCTAACTCCTATTTGAAAGAGTCTACTTAATAAAGCCTGCTTTCAAGCAATGTGAAATAGAACAAAGAGACAGCAATCTGGGTGTAGACTGTTTTTAACAGGTAGGTATCTGCTTAAATACAAGTTATTGACTATACCTTATTAGGAGCATATTTACTAACTGGCTCAAAATATTCACTTAATGTCAATTTCTAGGGTGACCCTTCCCTGCAGGAACCAGGATATACATTCTCAGATAAGGATATAGAAGAACTTTTCCAATAAGAATAGGATTTATTCCAAATGAATAAAAAAAATTTTATAAAATTTACCATACATAAATAACAAATAAGTCCTTTTCTTTGTATGAAGTACAAGATGTGTTTCGCCAATAGGGCTTTATCAAATGGTATAGAAGAAACTTTCCTGGTTCCAATATTAATGGGTATTCGGCTCTTCAGCTGTTTCATATTTGCTGGACATCCAGAACCCTTCCTCTATGGTTAATCGTACACACGGAAGTGAAATCTGTTCTTACTCAGTCATGTCACTTTTGGGTTGTCTTAATGAATGACAACCTGGACGTGACATGATGGAGTAAGAACATACATTGCATAGATATATGAACAGGGTATGCCCAGGCACACCCTAAGAAAGCCAGAGTTAGACACACCCAGAAAGCTAGGTTAGACACACACTGACTTCTTTTTAAATGCGCATGGCACCAATTGATTCTGATAAGACCAGCTGCTAGCCAGCAGGACGAATGAGATCTCTCCTCTGGCTCTTTTAAACTCCTTTCTTGATGGTCTGTGGTGCAGATGAACTCCCTCATGGTTCCAGCCTGTGTGCTGACATCATCACAGAGTGCTGGACTAGGAGGCTTGTGGCTGCACAATCAGACCACCAAGGAATCCACCAGCAGCAAACCACCAGGAAATGTATTATTGCCCCCTTCCTGCACAAGCAGTAAGTATAAGAGAGGGGCAAATGTACTCCTCTGTGAGGAGGCTGTTTCTAACAGAGATGACCCACATATTGTCACTCAAGCTACACACTCTCAGTCCCCATATTCCGTCACCCTTTCTCACACTGCCACAATAACTCACCCCCAAAGCTTTCAAACTCACCACCCTTCATAGTGTTATAATCACCCACCCTGCCACAAACCCATCTCTGCTCTTCCTCTTCCTATCACCTAATCTTCCCATCACTCTCACCCATCCAGCTTCCCACAGCCCATCACTCCTACTTCACTACCCATCACTTCCACCTATCTTTACTTGACTCTCCATCTCTTTCCCTACACACTCTTACCCCTCTGACACATTCCTCCATCTCTCCCCACACTCCTTTCACTTCCACCTATACCTCAATCTCTCACACCCCAATATCACTACCTTCCCCAGAATCCTCTAATAACTCCCACACATACCTTTCTGTCATTTAATTACTCCCATCCATCCCTTCCCTTTCCCATATTCCTGTCACCTCCACCCATCCCTTCACCCTTTTTAAAAAAAAATGTATTAAGAAAGATTTTCTTTATACTTCACTGCTTTGTATATCTCTCACATACACTTACAAAGACACAAACATCACTGACAGCTTCCCACACAGCCCAACTAAATACATCACTCACATCCACATACATCAGACCAGGCCCAGACTGGCCATCAGGCAAAGCAGGCAAATGCCGAGTGGGCAGCAATGTCCATGGGCTGAGGCCGGCACAAGATATCAGGGGATCTCCCCCACCAGCCCATGCAGAGTCGGTGCTTGGGCACTGCTGTGTGCCACGATGGGCCAGTGGGAAGATCAAGCATCTCCCTTATCAGCCCACAAGCACTGAAAAGCGTCTGCCATCAGTGGAGGGGGAGAGGACCCTAGAGCTCTAGCCTGCAGCACAGCCAGGTTCATCCTGCAAGGTTGTAGATACACACTCTAAGTCCCCAACACAACTCTGGATGCATACAGGGCCGGTGTGTCCATAAGGCGGCACAGGAGGCCGCCTTAGGGCGCACCGGCTCTGGAGGCACAAGATTTCAGTTACCGGCAGGAGGGAAGCTCTCCCTCCTGCCAGGCCACCTTCTGGACCCCATGGCCCAGCGTGTGGCAGTGGAATAATCAGAGACGACAAGGGAGCTATAATCTCCCCGCTCTGCTCCCTTGCTCGCCATTTGCTGATGCCGCGGGAGCCATCATATTCCAGCTCCAGGTATCAGTAGACAGCCCACGAGGGAGCAGAATAGAGCTCCCTCGTTGCCTCTGATTATACCACTGCCGCACGCCACCCAGCAGCCCCACTGGGCCCCAGGTGACAGATCCACTCCAGTTCTCCATATAGGGAGGCTGGGTGGAAAAATTTTATTTATAAAAATAATAATTAGTGAGTGTATGTGATGTGTGAGTGTATGTGTTTCTGTGAGTGACTGAGTATGTGTGAGTGTGTCTGTGAGTGATTGTATGAGTGTGTGTTCATGTGAGTGTATGAGTGTGTGTCTGTCAGTGTGTGTTTGTGAGTGTGTGTCAAATCAGTGAGAGTATGTTTGACAGACACACACTGACACTCATTGACACACACACTGATAGTAACACACAGACTCAATGACAGTTTGTGTGTGTGTGTGTGTGTGTGTGTATCAATGAATCAGTGAATCTGTGTCTGTCAGTGATATCTGTGTGTTTGTCATTGAGAGTGTGTGGCTGTCAGTGTGTACACCACTGAGTGTAGCGTGGCGAAGTGGAGCGCGGTACTGGAGCTTCTGTTTCCTGTACCCAGCCAGACTGACAGGAGGTACTCACTGAGAGAGCACTGTCAGTCCGGCCAGGTACAGAAAACTGAAGCTCCTGTAGGGGATCTGCTCCGCACGGTAACACTACAAGAGAGATAGGAAGCACAACATGAAGTGTGACCACCAAGGGGGTGGTGGGTGCACCAAGGGATAAGGAGGGGAGAGACACCAAGGGACAGTGAAAAGAGGGGGCAGGGGAGAAGAACACTAAGGGACAGGGAAGGTAGGACCAATAATGGACGGGGAGGGGCTGGTTAAGAGGCACATAGGTGAAGATGTTATTTTTGAGGGGAGGGGGGGAATGCATCTTTGCCTATGTACCCAAAAATCATTGCACTGGCCCTGAATGCATGTCAGTAAGGGATATGTGCAGTATGTGTGTGCAAGGTCTGTCCGGAAAGTACCCAGCCATGTAATATGAAAAATAGAGACATTTATTGAAGAAGATACAATATACAAGAAACACTGTACATAGGACAATGACGCCTCAGGTATCTTAAAAGTAGGTATCTTTGGACCTCACACAGTTCTCCCAGCGTCTCTTCCACGGTTCAAAATACTCTGCAAAATCATTTGTGGGAATCATCATCAGCTGTTTCGTTGTATATACTGGAATATCATTGATGGTCTGAAATCTTACTTTTCAAAGGTGATTTTAGTTTTGGGAATAACCAGATTCTTCAGAGTGCCAAATCTTTCAACAGATTCTTGACCATCTTTGAAGCATTTGTGCCACACCTTTTTTGTGCTGCACTCATTGCAGTGTCCCCGATATGAAGACACTGTAATATTATATAACTTTTTTTATCATTTTTATTGATTTTCAGTTTTCATTACAATGGTTTATATAAACAACGTTTACACCCGTACATAGATTTGTTTGACGTTGTAACAGAGTGTTGGGGATGGTGGTCAGGGGTGTATATCTGGCACCCAGACTTTTGCACAGCAACTATCCTGACATGTGGGTAAGCACATGCAGCCCCAGGGAAAGTTAAGTTTAAATGTAGTTTTTTTTCCCTCTGTTGTTATTTGGGTCCCTGGGGTGGAGTATTCGGAAGAGCAGGGTGGGCCGATTCTCCACCCACTGTCAGAGTGGTTGTGCATGAGTCCAGCCCAGGTTTCCCATAGAGTTCTGGCTCACTGCCTAACGAGGTCATTAGCCTCACCTGTAGGGGCTGTGAGCAGCTATATAACTGCAGTTAAAGCAGGGTGAAGTGAGGGAAGTGTTTTGGAGGAGAAAGAAGGTGTTTTTGTGGAGAAAGAAGATTTGCTGTTCATTGTATCCTGTTACTTCACAACAACAGAAAATAAACAGGCCAGAGGCCTTTTTGAAACTGGACTTTGTCTTGACCTGGTTTTCTTACCCTAGAGGGCTGTGCGGTTGCCAAAAGATCCTGGACAAACACACACAGGAAAGTAAGTTTGTCACATATGGTGGAGAATGCGGGCACTGCACTAAAGAAGCCTGTGGGTATTAACTGGAAGCCAAACAAGCCTGTAGAAATATGGAGGAAGTTGTGAAAGTCTTGTTGCAAACTACAGCTGCACAGCAAAAGGCTACAGCCGTACAGCAGGAGGCTACAGCTGCACAACAGGAAAATATTACAGCCCTACAGCAACTGGTAATTACGCAAAAGGCCAACACAGATGCTTTGATCCAGCAGGTTATGGCAGCCCAAGCTGAGGCAAACCGCCTGCTCAGAGAGGAGCAACATCAGGCCACCAGTATGATACAGAAGGAGATACAGGCTTTGACCAAGGGACTGACCAGAGTCTCGGATGGGACGCAGTCCGAGGTTAAAATGATCAGAGCCAGCCGTTACCTGCAGAAGATGACACCTACAGATGATGTGGAAGCATACCTGCTAGCTTTTGAGAGGACAGCTGAGAGAGAAGAGTGGCCGGTGAGTGAGTGGGCAAGCATACTGGCACCTTTTCTTATTGGAGAACCCCAGAAGGCTTTCTATGACCTGGAACCAGCACAAGCAGGGGTCTACTCCAAACTGAAGGCTGAGATCCTTGCACGACTTGGTCTGACTAGGGCAGTTCGTGCCCAAAGATTTCATGCCTGGTCTTTCAACCAAGAGAAACCTATCCGCTCCCAGATGTTTGACCTGATACATCTTGCTAGAAAGTGGTTACAACCAGAAATAAATACGGCAAGCCATATCATGGAACTTCTTGTGATGGACAGATTCCTGCGGGGCTTGCCTGCTTCACTGCGTCGATGGGTCAGTCAGAGCGATCCACAAACAGCTGATGAGTTAATTGGTTTGGTGGAATGATATGTTGCTGCAGATGACAGACAGTGGCTCAACAACACAAAGGTTAAGCAGAGAGTTAAGACTCCAGCTGCTGAAAGACCTGGTAAGAATTTTCAAGGTTTCAGAGACACAGAGGAACAAGAGACATATTCTCAGAGACCCCATATGATTTTGCCTAGAAATGTTAATCCTGGAAAAGGGTCTAGGTGGGGCACAGTTGACGATATTAAATGCTTCCGGTGTAATGAACCTGGACATAAAGCTAGAGACTGTCCCTTGATTGATGAACCTATGCAATGCAATATGATTAATCAGGATGTACAATTGTCTTGTTTGCTGAATTGTATGGAATCTGCTGTTGCCAACTGTTGTCACAATCCACAGATATGTTCCATAAGGGTGAATGGGAAAGAGGTTAGAGCTCTATTAGACTCCGGAAGTATGGCAACATTGATAGCAAAATGCCTTGTACCTGAAGCCGATGTTGATGCATTGCAGAAAATTGGTATAATTTGTGTTCATGGTGACAAACGTGAATATCCTACAGTTTTGCTAACATTTGAAAGCCTTTTTGGTACTGTGAATCATAGAGTGGGGGTAGTGGACAAATTGGCTTATGATGTGGTGTTGGGAAGGGATTTCCCCCAATTTTTAGACTTGTGGGGGTCTCCAGGAAAAGTAGCCCATGATTGTATAGCAAATGATGATGATTCTGGAAATGTGTTCCCTTTTTCTGACATAGAATGGGAAGGACTAGGCATAAGACCAGAGAAGGCTGAAGCCTCAAGTCACAGGCCAGCTTTAGTAGGAGATGACCAGGGCCACGATAGTCAGGAGTCCGATAACGATCAGGATCAAGGCATTAACTTCCCTGAATTAGAAGTCAGTCCTGTTAACTTCAGGAAAGCGCAATGGGAAGACCCCACTCTTGCAGAGGCCCGTAAAAATATCCAGGTTTCAACTAGTGATGTCGCGAACCCGAAATTTCAATGGGGAGGCGAATTTTAAAACACACATGGACTCTTTCTGGCCACAATAGGGATGGAAAAGTTGTTTCAAGGGGACTAACACCTGGACTGTGGCATGCCGGAGGGGGATCCATGGCAAAACTCCCATGGAAAATTACACAGTTGATACAGAGTCTGGTTTTAATCCATAAAGGGCAGAAATCACCTAACATTCCTAAATCACAATCAATATGGATTGACACCTGACATATGACATATTGACACCTTGACATATGGATTGACACCTGTCCTCAGAGCCCCTGATGCACACGGACACAGAGCAGAATAGAGACTGGTCCCCTACATAGGGTCACTTGGCAGATATGGATTGACACCTGTCCTAAGGATCCCTGATACACACTGACACAGAGCAGAATAGGGACTGTTCCTCCTACATAGGGTCACTTGGCAGATATGGATTGACACCTGTCCTCAGAGACCATGATACACACCGACACAGAGCAGAATAGGGACTGTTCCCCCTACATCGGGTCACTTGGCAGATATGGATTGACACCTTGTTACAAACTGCTATTTGTAACGGGCCCTTTAAATGGCAAATTGCCCTGCTTCCCTGGGTTGTGGAGAAGCCTATTTGCCAGCCTCCTTCCGCATGACTATGGCCCCTGGGAGATTGTGAAAATGTATGCACTTTTATTTGGTGTGTATGGCCCTTTAAGACTGTCGGTGGGCATATTAGGGCTTATGGACTCTTTATGTGACTGGTGCTGGCCCTTTAAACACCTTTTTGGGGACATCAGGAAGATTGGGACACTGCCCCTTTAAGGCCGTGTCCCCAGACTTGTTGGGGACACGGCCCCTTTAAGACGGTGTCCCCTGTGTCCCCAGACCTGGTGCAAACCCTTTGTGCCTGCCTTGCTATTTCCCCACTTGGTTCAGTAAATGGGAAATTATTTCAGCTGCAGAGACTAAGTCCCATTCGGCGATGGGACTTAGTCTTTTTTTCAGCCTGAAATAGACCGACCTTACAGCCCAAATCTATGGAACTGTTTTGGGCAGGAAAATGTGCTTGCAGTCGGTCATAAAGGGACCTCCAGCTAACTTTTTAACCCCTGGATGGATTTGGCTGATTTTTGGTTATGTTTATGTTTTAAGTGTGCTGATTCCAAATATGTAATTATGAAGATGGATGTGTAGTTTTAAAGTTACAGGGTATGGCTAAAAACTGTATTTTTACTGCCTGTGTTTAATTATGTTAATCTCTTCCCAAACGTCATTTCGTTCAAAGTGGAGAGAATGTTAAAAAATATATATTTTTGTTCGGAGTGTGAGAAATGCTTTTCAGCCGCTTCTAATCTTAAGCATCATTTGAGGAGCCATACAGGAGAGAAACCTTATTTGTGGTGTGTTTAGTATTGTTCTGATCAGTTTAATACCTTTCGCGTCTCCTATCAGTGGACGTGTATATGGCAGCCATTTTAGGAACCGCATACCTGGGACCCGAGCAAGGTCACCTCGTTCAACAGGCTTGCAGAGTATCCTCCAGGAAGAAGAGCCTGAACCCTTACCGGCTGCACGTGTCTTACCTGTACATGGAAAGCTGCTCTGGTTCCTTGATGAGCCAGCTGCCCGTGAGTTAACATGTCCCGTGGAAAAGCACTCTGTTCTGTAAAGCCTCACCAAAAAAAAAGGAGTGGTGTGTTTAGTATTGTTCTGATCAGTTAAATACCTTCCGCGTCTCCTATCAGTGGACGTGTACACGGCAGTGATTTCTGTAACAGGGAGATGGAAGAAAATGCTTGGTCGGTCCTCTTACTGCAAATTTGGGGCACTGCGCGGTCAAGCTAATGTGACACCAGATAGGAGTGGTGTGTTTAGTACTATTTTTATCAGTTTAATACCTTCCGCTG
>CAKOES020000393.1:0-29969 GCA_933207985.1 Pelobates cultripes
AATCCTTCTATGCCTGGGAGTGCCGTTACACCCATACACAGGCAGGTCTCATCAGTGGCCCGGTCACGTGCTGCGGCCCTTTTGTTATTGAGCTTTTTAAAGGAGTATGCTTATTGTGTTTGTTAAACTCATTTGCTAGATAAACAGACAGACCTTAAATGTCTATACAATGTATATGTAAATGTTTCACGCAGTATTTATGAAGCTGAAGAATTAGGCATATTATGTCACATTTGCATTTTTTCCTAAATGCACCTTAGCAGGAAAACATATCTGACAATAGAGTGTGCACATAGAAAAAGGACAGAAGAGCAATTGTATAAGCAGACTTTAGAAATTTCAGAAAAGTTGATTTTCATGTTTTTATTTTCCTGTAAAGTAATTAGTCGTTAGCACTGTAAGATGGTGTTGACAGGTGGCTGGTGGCAAATTCATTGTGTGACAAACTTTCTATTTTGAATTCAAAGGTTAGCACCTAGTCAGTTTAGTAATGTGTAAAAGTAGTTTGACTTGTCATTTCTGAGCTCTTTTGCTCTAAGTCTTCTAACAGAAATAGTTGGTCTTCCACCTCAAATCTATCTGTTATATTTCACACAATTGTTTATCTTTTTTTTTTTTTTTTATTTATGTTGAATGATAGTATTTCCTCTACATTAACTATGCAGAATAAATGTGTATTTTGTATTAAAAATAAGTAATATAATTTAAAAACAGATTTTAACATAACTCTAAAATGCTGTAGGCAAAAAAAAAGCAAAATAACAAAAATAGAGGCTATCTTGGTTGAGCATTGCTTTGCCTTATATGAAAAGGTTTAATTAAATTTTTTTTTTTTTTTCATAGAAAAATAAGGGACTACATTTAATTACTGGGAATTTTAATATTTACAGTGGAATAATTGCTGTTAAAGTGGCAGATTGACCATTTTGCTGGTCAAATAATCCAACTATGAAAACAGCAGATATTTACAGGCTGCCCAGACAGAAAATGCTACTCTAAATTATAGGTCCAGTGCCTGCTATTGAAGTTTTAAGGATCCCAAACATGAAAGTCGTATGTTCTCCACCAGCATGTGATAGAGTTATTGTCTTAGTAACTGTCTAATACAAGGAGTAAATGAAGATGGAGATGGAGATCATGGAGCCACCACAAAATGTCTCCACAGTACCTGAGAATTAGAATTAGATCCTTCCTTTGATCTCAAAGTTACATCTTCCAGTATAAGTGAACGTAATAATAGATATCATGTCAAAGAGCGGACTGAACATGTGAAGCCTATTCTTATACTGGGCATTTTACAACAATGATCCCAGACTTTGAATCTCCCATTAGGACTAATGATAAAGACCGCAGAAGGGATTGAGACATTACAGGGTCCACATAGGATATGGAATATACTCAGTATGCATTTTTTCTTATTAGTAAAACATGTACTGAGATAGTTACAATAAAAAAAAAAATACAAAATACACATTCAAAACAGACTTATTGTAGAAAATATGTTTCTACTATTCCAACGTGGAAAAAGGGCCCCAGCCCTATTTGTCTAGAGACAGTCCCCTATTACTCATACTACTTTACAATTATTTCCAAATATTTTGTTTAGTTCATAAAATGCCTATGCTTGGCAGATTCTCTGCATTAAAGAAGCACTATAGTGCCAGGAAAACAAACTCATTTTCCTGGCACTATAGGTTTATTAGACCCTCAGGGCCCCTCTTCCGCTGGGCTGAAGGGGTTAAAAAAACCTCTCCTCCCACTGCCGACGTCTTCTCCGAATGTGCATGCGCGGCCTGAGCCGCGCGCACATTCAAACCGCCCATAGAAAAGCATTAGTCAATGATTCCCTATGGACGTCAGTGTGTCCTCAATGCGATTTTCGCAATGAGGATTGCGGAAGCAGCCTATAGTGGCTGTCAGGGAGACAGCCACTAGATCCTGGATTAACCCTCAATGTAAACATAGCAGTTTCTCTGAAACTGCTATGTTTACAGCTGTAGGGTTAAAGCTTGGGGGACCTGGCACCCAGACCACTTCATTGAGCTGAAGTGGTCTGGGTACCTATAGTGGTCGTTTAAGTAATCCCCAAATATGACAAATACTGCACTAATTAATTAAATAATACTATTGCGCATGTTTTAGTGCCTAGGACATACATGAGGTACACAGAATAATCAAGTAATATGATTTGTCAATACATAAATTGTGTAATGACATGGAGAATCCTCAGTAGATTAGAACAATACTTTCATGAGCCCATTATTTATTTAGTTCAGTGCCTCTAAAAGAGTCTTTTACAAAACAATGACTGCTGCAGCTGATCCAGGTACATTTAATATTCATATATGTTGTATTATCATGCTGAACCATACCTGTAAACATGATTGTCTAAAGAGTTTGAATCTCATTAATTACTAGAAAAGGTATTTTTTGCTCTCAAAACTTAAAAGCAATGTATGCAGAAAAAAAATATTTGTTTAAATTATATTTTAAGTTGAAAAATAATGACAGCAAAGCAATTAGAACAAACTTTTTTTTTTTCTGTTTGACAGCATCAAGCTCATTTATTAAGCTGTTTTAGCAAACTGACACAGCAACATCAGAAATGATTGAAATCTTGGCCAAGCTTGACAGATGTTCTCATCTTATTGTCAAACTCAAGTATATCTTAATGAGTTTCAAGTGGCTGGAGCGCCTCTTGGCAGATGCTACTGTTGCAAAGATGCAGAAAATGGTCTCACAGGTTTATGACAATACAGTAAAAAGGAAATGATTCTAGAATATATAAGACAGCATTCTGTGTAGAATGTAACTGAGAATGAAATGGTGATAGACTTATTTCAGAATCAACAATGGACAGATATTAAAGTTTGGTAAACTGCAAGAAGTATAGTGCATCGTTTAATAGTGCTATATCCATTATACTTTACAGAGAGCAACGTGAAGAAAAATATAAATCGATGTTTAGAGAGCCTTTCTGGAATTCTGTAAAGATAGAAAAATGCACATATTGTTTTTATTATAATCCTTTCAATAGTTATGTTATATATATATAACATATTCATGTTCCATAGAGAAAAAGATATTGAAAAGCAAACATGAAAGGGAATAATGGAACGAGACAAACAATTATGTGAGATTTATACATATAGTTCCTGCATGAGTAATATTGATTCAGACCGAATGCCAAGAACACAGATTGTAAGATACACAGAGTTAAAAAGTTCCTATAATTGTTAAAATTTAAAAGAAATGTTTTTTTTTATCGCAATGACATTTCAAGACACATCTTTTTGATATGTTATTAATACTATTGATTTAAAATGTAAGATGTATAACTAGCACATGAAATCAGAACAATGCAGCAATTTTGTGTATAATTTGTTATTTACATGTGCATAAAGGGTTTAATTATGTGAAGTGGTCATGGTACTTGGAGTTATATTTACAGTGTTTCTCTTTGAATGCAGTAAGTTATTATTGTTCAGTTGTTCTGTGGCGTTTCTTAGTAAATTCTCAGTGATATTTGCCCTACTTTCTGGATAACCTGACCCTTGGCTTGTCTCTCTTCTTCTGAACCTTGGTGCCTGGACCTTTGGACTGCATTGACATTGACTTTGCCTTGCCCCTATCTGGATTTGTTTGCCTAAGACTAGGTTATTAGTCTGCATTAGTACTGAATTCTGGGTTTCATACTTCATCCTGAGAGAATTTGGCCTTGGGGAGGAAAATCCTTTTTATTTTTGCTTTGGGGCATGGGACAGAAATGGTAACTCCAACCAAAAACCTGGGTTTTCATAAAATACTTGTTTTTGGTTGAAGTAGACCATTTAAAATTGGAAATAGCATTTGCGGTTTTGATTTTTCATTAGATTATTCACCTGTGCAAAAACATCTGCATGTATAAATACTAGAGATTATGCTGTGTCTTGCAACACTTCACAGATTGTGAAAAATTATCTTAGACATATCAATACAAAAATTAAAGAATAAAGTGAGTGTTAAAATCTTTCTTTCCAGGCACAGATTTTCAGTCAGAACAGAAGAGAGAGCTTGCAAAGACTACAGACAGTCTGCAGCTTTTGCTAGCTGTTTTTTTTTATTTATTATTTCTTTGGATAATATCTACTAAATTGCTCAAAAGTTCATTTTCAACTAAGTGTGTATTTATTTATTTATCTTTATTATTATGTTATATTTTTAGAGAATCTTTCTGCAATTTTGTAAGTTTAAATTCACACAATACAAGCAGAATTCAAACATTATGACTGTATCTGGGTGTGATGCACATTTATATATACAGGTTTCTGTGTATCACTACAATGATGATATTATTTACAGCCCCTCTGTCGAAAATTAAGGGCGTGAGATACACCCCAATTTATTTTTTCAGTTTGCTGAAGTTATTAACCCCTTAGTGACCAGACCGTTTTTCTATTTTTTTTTACCGTTAAGGACCAGGGTTCTTGTTATACTTCTGCAGTGTGTTTGTGTTTAGCTGTAATTTTCCTTTTACTCATTTACTGTACCCACACATATTATATACTGTTTCTCTCGCCATTAAATGATCTTTCTAAAGATACCATTATTTTCATCATATCGTATAATTTACTATAAAAAAAACATAAAATATGATGAAAAAATGTAAAAATACACACTTTTTCTAACTTTAACCCCCAAAATCTGTTACGCATCTACAACTGCCGAAAACCCCCCATGATAAATAGTTTCTAAATGGTAGCCCAGGAATGTGAAATAACCCCATCATGGCATACCATTTTCGAATGTAGACAACCCAGTTCATGGGTTCATGTAGACAACCCAGGGTATTCAAAATGGGGTATGTCCAGTCTTTTGTAGTAGCCACTTAGTCATAAATGCTGGCCAAATTTAGCATTTTTATTTTTATTAGTTTTTTTGCATTTTTTTACACAAAGACTGCACTTTTACTGTTGATTTCATTGTTGTGATAAGTTTTACTGTTTCAAACACTTATATTTGTGCTCAGTGAAGTCTCCCGAGTATAACAATACCTCCCATGTACAGGTTTTCTGGTGCTTTGG
Source organism: Pelobates cultripes (assembly GCA_933207985.1). Taxonomy (NCBI): domain Eukaryota; kingdom Metazoa; phylum Chordata; class Amphibia; order Anura; family Pelobatidae; genus Pelobates; species Pelobates cultripes. Next base: position 5,064 of record CAKOES020000393.1, read on the forward strand.
AAAGTTACAGGGTCAATATAGGGCTTGCCCGATACAGTTTGCCAGATTGGTTTGCTGGGTCTGTGTTGCCTTTTGAGACCATATAGTAGACCAGGAATGTGAAATAACCCCATCATGGCATACCATTTTCAAATGGACAACCCAGGGTATTCAAAATGGGGTATGTCCAGTCTTTTGTAGTATCTACTTAGTCACAAACACTGGCCAAAGTTAGCTTTCTTATTAGTTTTTTTTTTTTTTTTTTATAAATGTTTTCTTTTTAGCAATATGTACACACACACATATAATACGTGTTTATGTATGTATATATATATATATTTGTGTTCGGGGCAATAATGTCATAGGATAAATAGTAAAACAGAACATAGTTGAGAATACAAATAGTAAAGTAAAACAAGTCAATTGTGGTGTGCCAGAACCGACAAATGCAGTAGGCCTGTAATAAAGAGGGCAAAAAGAAAGTGTACCAATAAAATGTAATTATACTACAACCATCGTACATTATCACTTGGATATATCGATAAAAGCTTGACGTATCTCTTGAACTGGTTGGGGTATATATATGTTGCATAGGTGGATGTTTCCCACTGTCCCATAGTCCCAATGACATGGGCCAGTATGTTATAGCTAGAGCAGAGGATGCTGCCCCCATATGAAAAGAGTGGCCTGAGAAGTAGGCTGCGTTTAGGCCTAATGTAGTTAACAGCATGCGGACATAGAGCATGAATGACAGTGGTGAGCAGGGCCGCCATCAGAGGGTGGCAACCATGACGGTTGTCACGGGCCCTGTGGCCCTGGGGGGCCTGGTCGCCCGGGCCCCACATGTCGCTGCGGAACTGTCGCCAGTGTAGTTGCACCGGGGCCCGCATGCTTATGGGGCCTATCGGGTGGCCCACGCACTTAGGGCCACCTGACGGGCCCTATATCTTCAGTGGCCCGGTCAACGCTGTGGCCATGTAATAGCACGGCCGGGCCCCTTTTAAAAAAAAAAAAAAAAACGCAGCCGCAACACAAGTGGTCACTTCCTCTCAGCTCACTCCACGTGTGAGGAGAGAGAGTCAAGCAGTGAAGAGGGAGAGCCGTGCCGACTCACATCAGCCCCAGCCACCCTCCTGCAAAGAAAAGGTAAGCTGAAAGATGAGCTCTGTGTGTATGTATGTCTGTATGCATGTATGTATGTATATATGTCTGTATGTCTATCTGTATGTATGTATATATGTATGTCTGTATGCATGTATGTCTGTCAGTATTTATGTATATATGTCTGTATGTATATATGTGTGTCTGTATGCATGTATATCTGTATGTCTGTCAGTATGTATGTATGTATGCATGTATGTATATATGTCTGTATGTCTGTCAGTATATATATATGTCTGTATGTATGTATACATGTATGTATGTATGTCATTATGAATATATGTCTGTATGTATGCCAGTATAAATGTATGTCTATATATCATTATGTATGTATGTATGTATGTTTATATGTATGTCTGTATGTCAGTATGTCTGTATGCATGTAAGTCTGTATGTCAGTATGAATGTACGTCTGCATGTCATTAGCGAGTGAGCGAGTGAGTGAAGGACACTAGTAATTTGTGGATATGGCACCATTAAGGTAATCCGTGGAGGCGAGTTTGATGGCTGTGAACTCTCTTGGCTGTAGGAGCCATAAAACCAGGTAAATATCAGTTTGATTACCATGTTAGTGAGGGGTTTGAAAAGGTGAATAATAGAAAAGGTGAGCAAAGGGGTGGAACAATTAACTGTGGATAGGTAGTCTTAAGCAGGTAATATGGCTGTGTATTTTTGGATTCCGTTGAGTAAGGCCTTAATATGGAAAGATGGTAGGAATCCTATTTTTTGGGGTATTGTGTCAGTATATGGTGTTAGATGCCTCTTAGGTAGAGTTTAATGGTGCTAAATGACAATTATAATTGAGGTGGCAAAAGGAGGTGAAACCTAACATGGATTTCATAGCAAACTTAACCCGAACGTGATAATCGGGTTAAGTTTATTGAAAATGCCATGATTCCTAGTGTTGGCAGATAGTGCCAGGTGGGTGAAAATCTGAGTTAACAATACATTTAATCCATGTTCTGGAACAGAGGAATGCGAGTGGCCAGCCGGGAAGCTGTAGGTAGAGTCATGTGAGAAGCATTAAAGTGGAATGAGATAGGCAGTTATCGGACACATTAGTGACCCCAGGAACATGGATGCATGTGAAGAAAAATTGATATGTAGCTGCCACCCACGTAAGTTTCCTTAAGAACCTCATGATAACTAGGGAAAATGACTGTCCCTTATTTATGATGTGGTAGGTAGCTTGGTTGTCCTGAAAACATCTGACAGAGTGGCCTGTCCAGAAAGGACCCCAAGCAATTGCTGTTGCCACTATTGGATATAACTTGAATAGGGCAGATGTTTAGGTGAAACCTGATATATTCTTAACCTCTGTGAGCCATGATCCCCATATCGCCACATTCCCTGCTCTGGTGCGCATGTCTATGTTCGGGGAAACTTCCCCGAACATAGACTGTGACGAGAGCAATCTCGCCACATTGCATTGGAGAAGCCTGGTTGCTCGCCTGTTGCCTTTGGATTATGGCCCCAGGTTAAAAGGCTTGATTTTCCCCTGCAAAGACAAGAAAGCCGGGTCATTTGGTGCTTGCCCTGTTTGAGCAGTGATACCCCAGATAGCTATGCCATGGAGCCCATTCGTATAATGAAAGACTATGGGAAAGACTTTGGCTCCATGGCAATTGAACTGTATGTGTGTGCTCTGAGCGCCATTCAGTAATAATGTGCGCTTAGACCTAAGCTATCTGGGCATATGTTGCATGTCTGTATTTTATGTCATAAATGTAACCTTGTGTATTTTATTGTATTTTACTGTCTTTTTGCTGCCATGTGTTCAATGGAGTTTTGCCTCTGTCTTTGGAGATAATTGGATTACTTCTAATTATCTCCAGGGTAGAAGACTCTGTGGAACTGGTTTTGGGCAGAAAGGACTATGATCTATCTTTTTAACCACTGGACCAATTTGTATGATTTTGATGTATGTTTGTACTTGGAGTATGCTGATTCTGAAAATTATGTGAATGTGATGCATACTTTTCAAGTTATGAATAATGTGGAAAAATTGTATTTCTCTGCTTGTGCTAAATTACATTACCCATTGTGTAAGGTAATTGAATCACATGCAGAGGGGAGGAATTTGTGTGGGAGTGTCTGAGTGTATTGTATGTGTTTATTGGTTGTGTTCCAAAACCCTGTGGGTGGTACTAAAATGTAAGAATGTGTACATAAGCACAATAAACCCACAGCTCTGTCTGTTCACTGCTTGACCCTCAACACGGAGCCTTGTCTCGTTCTTGGGGGGATTTATTTATTTATGCTGTTCCAGTTCGACTGCTAGGAGTGTAAACATATTCGTATGTTTTTTCCTATTTGGCTGTTTACAGCATTCGTATGGTTTCCTGTTCGGCGGATTGGTGTTCTGCACTAGCTGTGCCTGCATCTCTGGAAGGGGACGATCGCCTAAACGGTTTTTACCCCTTTTGTGCAAAACGGTCCGTTACATAGACGAACGCATCAGAGCAGAGAATCCCTTAATTCCTTACTTACTGACCGAACCCCAGTCAGTAAGTGAATAGAGTCCTTATTATATATGTATAATATATTCTAAAATAATTAAAGCATTTTATAATATATTATATATATAAAATGCATATATATGATTTCATTATAAGTGTACTTTGAGAAATATACACATTTATACATTAACACACACACTTTTATTTCTTATATATATATATATATATTATAATTAAAGCATTTTACAATATATAATACATATATAATGCATATATATGATTTCATTATAAGTGTATTTTGAAATATATGTGTATATATCTTAAAATACACTTATAATAAAATCATATATATGCATTATATATGTATAATATATTATAAAATGCTTTAATTATAATATATTATACATATATAGGAAATAAAAGTGTGGGTTGTGGGTGTGTATGTGTGTATATATATATATATATATATATATATATATATATATGTATCATGGGCGTCCGCAGGAATTTTTCCAGGGGGGGGGCATAATTGTAATGACATCCATGCTTGGTACCTTTTTGACAGTGTCATGAAAGGGAAGGGGCATAGCCATTATCACATAAAGCCAGGGTGAATAGCGTTTTCACAACTATGGTGTCAGGAATATATGTCACCTAAATGAAATGCCAGGAAGCCCCTGGGTGCTCACTTTCCTTTAAGGGGTTAAATCGCTCTCAAATGGTTTAACTCCAAAGGCTTCCTCCAGCTCCAGGTCACTCAGTGGTATTTGGCTTCTGAAACAGAGTGTCAGGAAGTGCAGATTGACGTCAGGCATGGGTGCCGCTGATTGGCTAGAGTGGTCAGTTGACGCTCTAAGCCAATCGCTAGTTCCCGGTTCATAAAATATTTTTACTTTTTTATGAATGGGGAGCTACTGATTGGTTTAGAGTGCCAGCTGACCGCTCTAGCCAATCAGCAACACCCTTACCCAACGGCACTCTGTGCTTCCTGACACTCAGTAAATAAAAGTGAACACATTAATACTGATATTTTTTTACCTTTGGAGATGAGAAGGTCCAGCGTTTCCCTGCCTGGTCCAGGTACCAAAGCCTTATGATGTGGTGTCCAGAATAAAGTGGAGGGTTCACTTCATTTGTCCTTCCTGCTCCAATCTCCTTTTCCTCTCCTTCATTTGACAGTCTTTTTTTTTTTTTCTTCTGACACTGTTTTCTATCCTTGGCCCCTTCTGTTCTTTTACCTTTCTGCTACTTTCTGCTTATTTAGCGCCCTTCTGCTCCTTTCTCATTCTGATCCCTTTCTGCTCCTTGCAGACCCTTTCTGCTCCCTTTTCTACTTTACCTTTGTGCTCCTTGCTGTCCCTTTCTGCTCCCTTTTCTACTTTACCTTTGTGCTCCTTGCTGTCCCTTTCTGCTCTCTTTTCTACTTTACCTTTGTGCTCCTTGCTGTCCCTTTCTGCTCTCTTTTCTACTTTACCTTTGTGCTCCTTGCTGTCCCTTTCTGCTCTTTCTCCTACTTTACCTATGTGCTCCTTCTGATTCTTTCTGCTCCTTTACCTTTGTGCTCCTTGCTGTTCCTTTGTGCTCCTTGCTGTCCTTTTCTGCTCCTTGCTGCTCCTTTCTGCTCCTTGCTGCCCCTTCCTGCTCATTCTCCTACTTTACCTTTGTGCTCCTTCTGCCCCTTCCAGCTCATTTCTGACCCTTTCTGCTCCTTCTACTTTACCTTTGTGCTGCTTTACTTTCCAGCTCCTTGCTGACCCTTCCTGTTCATTTCTGTTTCTTTGTGCTCCTTCTCCTACTTTACCTTTTGTGCTCCTTGCTGTCCCTTCCAGCTCCTTGCTGCTCCTTGATGTCCCTTCCTGCTCATTTCTGTTCCTTCTCCTTTTCTTACCTTACGTTCCTGCTCCTTGCTGACTCTTCATGTAGGCTGTCTCCCCCATCCCTCACTTCTAAAGGCGTGCGCACGGGGTGTGTCGGGTGTGCCTGGGCACACCCTAATCCCCGCGGCACGCCAATGGATTGAGACCGGCAGGGGAGATCTCTGGATCTCCCCGGTCGGCTCATGCAGAGCCGACGCTATCCGAGCGGCGGCTCTGGTCTAAGCCTCCATGGGCCGGTGGGAAGATCAAAGTTCTACCTCACCGGTCCACAGCAGCATGGAGGGAGGCAGCAGAGAACCCGGGCTAGAGTTCACTCTCCACTGAACCACCAGGGAAGGCAGCAGGACTGGGATATTAACTAGTCTGCCCCCACCTCCACCCAAACATACAGCACACACACATACAGCACACACAGCCCACAAACAGCACCCACACACACACAAAGCACCTACACACATACATCACCCTCACACACACAGCACCCACACACATACAACACCCACACACACCCAGCACACTAACAGCATCCTCACAAACACACAAAACCCACACACAACACCCGCACAGCACCCACAAACAGCACACTCTCATACAAACAGCACCCTGACAAACACACAACACCTGCACACAAACAGCACACTAACAGGACCCGAACAAACACGCACAAACAAACACACTCTCACACACACACACAGACACAGCACACTACCAGTTCCCTCACAAATAGCACCCTCATACACAGCACACTAACAGCACCCTCACACACACACACACAGCAGTGTGTGTGTATACATGTATATATATAACAGATATATATATATATATACACACACACACACACATACATATACACATGGCGTGTTTGTGCTTTAGGGTGCACACCCTAATGCAATAGGCTGCTCACGCCTATGCTCACTTCCCTTATCTATAGGCTGCCCCCCCATGCCTCACTCCCCTAATCTATAGGCTGCTGCCCCACCCAAAATTGATAGGCTGCTGCCCCCCCAAATCTATAGGCTGCTGCCCCCCAAATCTATAGCTGCTGCTCCCCCAAATCTATATAGGCTGCTGCCTCAAAAATCTATAGGCTGCCGCCCCCAAAAATCTATAGGCTGCTGCCCCCCAAAATCTATAGGCTGCTGCCCCACAAAATCTATAGGCTGCCCCCTCCCCAAAATCTATAGACTGCTGCCCCCCCAAAAAAAATCTATAGGCTGCCACTTTACCCAAAAAATCTATAGGCTGCTGCCCCCCACAAAATCTATAGGCTATCTCAAACCCTCCCCCCACTTACCTGATCTGTAGGCTCTCTTTGGTTGCATGTGTTGCTCCCCTGCAGTTTCAATCAGCAGAGAAGCAGGGATAGGATGCAGCTTCCTATCCCTGTCTCTCTCATACACAGCGCCGGTATTGCAGTTCATTCTAAATCTCACACGAAAAAAGCAGAACAAGCTGAAAAATCCAGGGGACGCCCATGATATATATATATATATATATATATATATAGAATATCAGAAATGATGGGTGCACTCCTCAGTCTTCATTTAAAATCCAAATATCTTTATTGGGTATGCATTCAAATTAAGATCAACGTTTCAGCCCCACTCTTGGCTTTCTTTAGGATCAGAAAATACAAACATATCAAAACCTGAGACTTCCACCACTGCTATAGTGGAAGAGAGGTTTAAACCTAATGATAGCCTACACCATACTAACTGGAAAGTGATATTTAGAGGTTTGATTGAACAAAATGCAGGTGATATAAGCCAACCTGAACCTGAAAAATAAGCATAGAGTAATGAGTGGAGGAATCTGCGAAAATACTAGCCTTAATATAGTACTGAAGTGAGTAGCATAATATGATACTGACCAGAATAACCATTTTAACCAAACGTTATATATTAATGATGAATATGCGTGAGTATGATCACAGTTCATAACCAGCTCAAATGGTTTATGCCAGTACTGATGCATGGTGTTCCTGGGCGATTAAAACATAAGGAGGAAAAAGAGCTATGTGCTGAAGAAGATAAGAGCTTCAATAAGTACATTTCCTTATAATATGGAAGCTGATCCATATATCTATATAGACAAACCATATACACACATGTATTTCTGTAAAAGCCTTCCCTGGCTGCCGACATGAAAAAAAATAAATAAATATATATATATATATATATATATCCAAAAAAATATCGGCACTCAAGGAGTTTCCAATCTTAAGTTTTCTTTTATTCCAAGAACGACGTATCGTTCCTAGGCAACCAGAGACTGGGGTCCGGTCGGTAAGTGAGGAATTAAGGGATTCTCTGCTCTCGGGAAAGTTTCCCTGAAAATAGACATAGACCAGAGCAGGGAATCCCCGCGACGGCTCACACTTAAGCCTGGTCGTAATTGCGAGCTGTCATAAAACAGGTAGGTCGCTAAATGAGGACCACCTGTATATGTATAATATATGTATTTTATTATTTTTTTACTTTTAAGCAGCCTTGGGACTCCCTGACAGCTCAGATAGTCCCCCTGCTGGCAGCTCCTAGAGTCCTATTGCGGCGATATTATCATGGTGATCACATGCTGCTGCAGGGGGACTGCTGTGGTCTCCGGCAGTCCCCTCAACCATGATTGCCATGGATCACCAGTACAGGTAAGTCTAGGGCTCTTATTTGCTGCGGACATACTAGGTACATAGGTGGTCCTTAATGACCGTTTTTTGTCGGAAGTGCCTAGTACGTCCACGGTCGCTAAGGAGATATACATAAATATATATATATATATATATACATATATGAAAAAAAGGGTATAAACAATATACCAGCAAGTGGAGCGCTATATTGAATATATATATAAATAATGAGGGGGTATACTCACCCCTCCAACATAGTGATACAATGTGTCCAAATGTACATACAAAGTAAAACAACAAAAAGAGAGAATATAGTGCAGATGGTTTACAAAAAATAAAAAATGAATAATGGTAGCAATTGGTTGAAACCACTCACGTGGGTTGGAGCCTATAAGCTATTGGCTCCGTAAGTGACTCCTTCTTGCTCTTGAGGCAGCAACACACCCCTTTATCCCAAACGATATTCTCCCGAAGATATGGAACAAACAGAGAGAGAGAACCTCATAGGTGGTATTGTACAGATGGTGTATACAATATAGTGAGATAGTAATAGATATGCTCACCTTAGACAGAGCCTTGAATTCCTGGCTCTGAGGTTTGTTGGCAATGTGCTAATTTATTGGGATAGCATTCCCCACATGGTGTTCCTGGAGGCTAGAAAGGACTATATGGACTAATATATAAAAAAATAACAATTTATTGTAGAGATAAAAAAATAATAATAAAAACAATATTTAGACTTCTCAAAAGCACATAAGCTAAATGATGGAAAGTCCAAGTATAAAAGTCCAAACTCCAGCTAAACGCGTTTCACTCTTGTATGAGCTTCCTCAGTAGCTGTTTTTACCCTTTTTTTCATATATGTATATATATATATATATATATATATATATTTATGTATATCTCCTTAGCGACCGTGGACGTACTAGGCACTTCCGACAAAAAACGGTCATTAATATATATATATTAAATACAGTTAGAGTAAAATTATATATATATATATATATATATATACACTATTTAAATTGTTTTTAGTTTTTCATTTATTTTTAATTATTATATATTTTTTGTAATAGATATATAACATGTAGTTATGATATATTTTATATATATACGTGTATAAATTTACTGTAAGTGTATTTTTATATTAATATATGTATATACTAATAAAAAACACACTTAGTATGACATTATATATAAGATATATATATATATATATATATATATATATATATATATATACATAGTATATATGTAATATATGTATATATATATTTGTTAATTTATCAACTTTATTTTGTTTATTTTTTTAAACTTTATTTTTTTTACTTTTTCACCAGAAGGGGGGCTGGGTGTCAGTTCAGGCAGTCCCCCTGCTGGAAGCACTGTGGACACCTATTGCAACCATGTGACCACTCTTTTAGAGCGCTCTCATGTCCCCTGGGGGTCCTAAATTGGCTGAGCCCAGGCAGGCTCCCATAGAAGAAGACCGATTGCTCGCGGGGGAATGGCAGCGATCGGTAAGTACATGGGGAAAGAGAGGGAGGGAGGGTAGGGGTTAATTGTTTTAAATTCATTAAAAATATATATATATATATATATATATATATATATATTTTTTTTTTTTTTATTGAGTGCCTCAACCCCTCAATGTGCTCAGTACAGCCAGAGCATCGGGGATATCAAGACATCGTGTAATACCCATAGAGCAGCTGGAAGCAATCTCGATCGCTTCCAGCGCTCCCATTTACCATGGATGTATGAGATAAATCCGCGGTCCTCGTACATCCGCAGTAATTAAGGGGTTAAATAGAGGCAGGGGCAGACTCAGACAGATTGTCATGGACCAAGGGCCTGAGCAGTCAGGGGCCTGGCCGAACAATCATGCTCTGGCTGGGAATATCAGAGATACTTCATAATTGATTTAAATTATATTAAACATGTCTTCTAATCAGTCACTAGAATGTTCTCAGAACAACACAGCACCTAACCACACCTCCTACTCACACCCCTAATTTTAAATATCTCTCTCTGTCTATCTGAAACACTTTGAGGCATGCACTTCTAGGCTCAACTTAACTTTATAATCCAACACAACATAACATACAGCTATATTACTTAAAAATAAAATGTATTCTGAGAACAACAATCGGTATATTAGTAGCAATCAGTCATCATATAGCATAGAACATTGCGTTAAACAATATAATATTCCTATAGTGGATGATGAAATCTGCATAATTAACACTTCATTTAATGGCTAAAATAATTTATCAACAAGTACAGAGGTTATAGTTAAAGCCATGGTTCCCAAACTTTTTAGGTACAAGGCAACCTTAACATTTTAGTATTTTTCCAAGGCACCGTAAGTCAAAATGTCTAGGTTGTATATCTGTACAACGCTGTGGAATTTACTGAAGCTATAATGTAATGTACAGTGTTGGTGTTTGAAGGGGTGCTTGTATACATTTATTGTATTTTAAAAAATTAAGGACCGATGATGGTTCAGGACCATCACCGGAAACATCCCCTTGAGGACCGCTGACGGTCCTGAACCATCATAACGGCATTAGGTACTTACCTGATCTCCACCGGTCCCTCGGCAGCGATCGGCGTTGCTCCTGGTCCGGGGGGACTGCCTGTCTGCCAAAACAGTCTCCCCATGGCAAATTAGGACCCCACGGCCACGTGATCGCTCTAACAGAGCGGTCACATGGTCGCAATAGGTGCCTGTGCATCTGCCTACAGGGGGAAAAAAGTAAAAAAAGCAATAAGTGTAAAATATATATATATATATGTATATATATAAGATATATATAGATGTATTATATCTATATATAATATGTATATATAGGTCTTACATACATAATGTCAAACTAAGTGTATTTTTATATTTATATATACATATGTTACTATAAAAATACACTTATAATTAAATTACACACATATATATATATATATATATATGTATATATATATATATATATATATATATATATATGTATATATATATATATTTATATAATATATATAAAAAGAACAAAACCCCCTGCACTCACGCTATGATGACTCCAAAACCGGGCACATGAACCAAAGCTCCAAAACGATACAAAATAGAAGAAGGAATGGCTGCTCACCGGACTCAAAAATGAAAAATTTATTGAATAAAGTTAAAAAATGAACAATGTTTCAGTCCCCGTTCGGGACTTTCTTCAGGGTCAGAAATAAAAATATAAATAAGTAAATAAAAATAAATGAAAACATTTTAAAATAATTTTTACATTTAAAAAAATTATATATATATATATATATATATATGTAATGTTATTCTAAGTGTATTTTGATATTAATATATATATATATATATATATATATATATATATATATATTTGTGTGAGGGGCAAATAGCCTTATATGGAGTAAGGTTCCAGCATAAGCGTAGGATAGTATAAAGGGAGCAAGTCGGTTGTGGTGTACCGAGACCGACGATACGGTAGGCCTGTAAATAAAGAGGGCAAAAATGAATAATCAAAGATTTAATACAGTCAACAAATATATACAAATTAACCAGACATTTCCTTAAATGCATTATGGTATTTAATTACTGGAAGGATTTTGAAGGTAGGAATCTAGGACCGCAACTGGACACCATTTGTTGTGGGTAGGATAGTATGTTATCTCTACTTTTGGTGCATGTTGACTCGTTTCAGAATGTGGTAGAGCCAACAGATAATGTAGAGCTGGTAATGGCCGACTTGGTAGTATAATTGAATGGTTGTAACTCCAATAGGTCCGATAAGGATGGAAAAGTTGGATGGCTATTGGTAATCTCTGAGAGGAACGTGGGGGAATGGATTCCTGAAAACCTCTGAGTATATTCTTGTCTGGTATGATAGCAGGAAGTTATGGTAGTTTTGGCCATAGGTTATCCTGTGTTGTTGAATGCCTGTAAAATTTATAATTAATGGTGTGTGAGATAGTTTTAGTTTAAGGTGACAAAAAGAAGCAAAACCTAGGAGAAATGTTATGACACAGGTTGAGTTATGTCGTGTTCCAATGAGATTGCCATGTGCCATGTGAAAAGATGTGTTATGCGTTCTACAAGTATGGGACGAAAGTGCTAGGTGGGATAGTGCATGTTATGCTGCATGAGTATGTCTAATCCATGATTTTGTCTCTGGAACGAAAGAGTGTCCGTGACTGTATGGGCGGCTGTAGGAAGCGTATGATGAACATGCCTGGAATATAAATGAGACAATTGTCGGCAGGGAGGTATATCCCCGCCTGGTACATGTAAAAGAAATGTGATAAGTGGCCAACTAAGTGAGTTCCCCAGAAATATCCTGATCGTATGGATGATGAGTGGCGTTTGTTGATGATATGACATGTGCTTAGTTGTCTGAGTAACAACGGATTGATGACCATGACCATGATTTACCCAATGGCCCAGCAGCTGATACAATGGGGTAGATCCCCCAAAGGGGCTGAGGTGGTGGAAAAATTTCCAAACCTGGATGCCATGGCCAACAGCTCCAAAGCAATCATTCCTGGTAGATCGCTGCCAAACCCGTGGTAGACACCGCATCTGACCATCTGGTTGGAGAAGTGTCAGACAATCCTGGAAGGAACATGCTTTTAACACACCAAGTGGCTAAGAAATTCCCCCCCATATGCAGGTCTGCTGTTGCTGGGGTGTCTAGGGACATCCTCTGATTGTCATGCTGGAAGTGTGGAAAAAAGGGGAAAGTACTCTGGATGTGAAAGCGTGGTCTTGTGGTATGATTTGCATGGCAAAATTAAGGAACCTGGTAGGCATTGTAGTTCCTTGAGGTTGTAAGTACTAAGCAGGAGGTGATTGATAAAGTTGAGAATGTTCCCTATTTGCCTTGTGGTAACTTGCGTGTATGGATGCCGACTCAAGTCGTATGCCCAGTAACGTGATGAGAGTGTCTGGGCCTTCTGTTTCTTATGGTGTACTGGGACGCCCAAGTGGTCAACCAGACTAAGCTGCCGTGAGGCTTCTAGTGAAAAATATGTTATCTTTCATCAACAAGAAGTTTTCTAGATAGTGTATGACTGTAAGGCCTCTGGTTATGTTATCATAACCAGCACAGAGTATCTGAGAATATCGATAGTAGGCTAATCTGTAGCCCAAAAGTTGAGCGGGGAAAGGATTGCCCATTTTATGCCAGTGTGTAGGGTAGATGGTAGCCGTTTACTGTGTTGATGATATTGGTCTAACTAAACCAAGCTTCAACCCATGCTTGAGTGATAGCTATAAAGGTAGATCAATGGTGTTGTCTAGTAAGGAAACTCCTCGGAGGGTATGAGGGAGTTGAGACTTGGGCTAGTGGAGGTGTGGAGGTGTGTGGTGCCAATAAGTCTATGGTTAGTGTTTGTTTAAGGGAAGATTTCATTGTGACAATACCAATGTGTTTGTGTTTGGCACCATGCTGTAAATGGTGGAGATTGGAAAACCCAAATAAAAAACCCCTCTGCAAATCTTGGCTATGAGTGTGTTTACAGCCGATGGTTCTGTTGTGCTGACTGTAAGTGAGGGCATGCTATATTCCTTGAAGGTGTATTTATGATACCTGTATGGGAGCCCTTTGAAGCTCCAGAGCTTTAGTAAATCTACTACAAGTCTGGAAGGGTGATAAGTCAGTAGTGTTGACAATGCATTGGTGTGTACAGATGGTGAGTACGTTTTTTGTAAGTTGTATTGGGACACATGGTTTGTCATGTGCCCTGAACCATTTGAACATATATGCAACAGTCTATATGCAATGCAACTACTCATACCAATTGTCTCTGGTAGTTCAGAGGTGCTGGTACCTGGAGCCTGAGAGTGATCATCTGTTTGTTTACGACAAAATCCCTTCTGTCTGGGTACCTGCACAAATAAACATCTCTACATATTCCAAATGCCAACCCAACCAAGGGATGGTCAGTTCCCGATTTACCTGGAATCCCTGGATCTGACCATCACAGATACATCATCATACATATATATGCCTTATTTCCCCAATGTTCTGGGATCATACATGCAGGGTTAACATCTTGTGTGTCATAAGAATTGATTGTACCAGGTAACCGAGTTTTGGTTGTTGCTGGTTGTACAGTAGCATGAGGCCCAGCCTTGTGAGGGCTGTGGTGACCGACTCAAGATTGCCAGTCTGCCGTAAATTTTTTGGCTCATAAGTCTATGAGTGAGACTAGCATGGCCTGGGTGTCACCTGAGTTGGTGTTGCTGGGCCTTCCCCTGCCTCCTTGTTGTCTGTTGATGTATGGAGGAGTTTGAATAACTCTGCTTTCCTTGCTGTGGCAGGGCAGGGGATTTGTGGGATCATCCAGGATCTGATTGTTGCTGGACTAGCAACATCTCCTCTGCTTGAAGGTGTATGAATTCTAGCTGGGGTGCTAGGAAGAGATGATTCTTCACCGTCTTTTTGAGAAATACTTAAATAACAATAAAGATTGCAATTATTATTTGTACCCAGGGGTCTTGTACTGGCTTGCTAGCTAAGCCGTAAGGCGAAACGATTAGGCTTGGTGTTTTTTGGTGACTGGTGGCCCTGCTAGTTGCCAAGTGGCTTGAGAGGCTCTATCTATGCTTGGCGCAAGGGGATTTTGTGTGGCCACCGAACGTTGTGGCAGGATGTTGGCCTCTCGGTGACAGTAACCAGAAAATAGGAAGGGGAGTGACAAGTGAGGCCCTCTCTATGATACAATGCAAGGCAGCTATCTCATGAGTGGCCCGAGGGGTGTATGCCTCCAAGTGTGAGGTGGGGTGTTTGCCTCGCGGGACCACTAACCGAAGCGTAATGCATAGAAAAAAGGGGGTGATACCTACTGGGCCCTAGAGCCCTAATTGTCAGTACACTATTACTATTCCAGAGAAGGTAAGAGATGGATAACTACGTGAGCAGGTGTATGTACCTGGTAGTATGATAAGGAATAAGGAAATATGGCATTGACCAAGCTTATCTTAATACGTCCAGTATATGTGAAAAGTAAAGTGCCGTGATGTGTAAATATTAAACATCGTAGCCATACTGGTTAAATATGTATCAACCTTAACCCATTAAGTGCCGTATGTACAAGTGAAAAAGTGGTCTGTCCCCACCTTGTATGTTGTATGTCCCCTTGCTAGGGGAAAGTCTGTTGTGTGAGCAGCGTGCTGTGAAAAATTTATGTGACCTATATTACCAGATACGTATATACAGATACGTCTGCTACTGTGTAATAATATATGGTTTTATACCAGATGTTGATATACTACTTGCTATGTGAATTGTTGTATGTCTTATTGAATGGTAGGGGTCAGTGAACATGTTGTTGCAAAATGCAAGTGCACTGGAGATCTGCCGAGTGCCCTATAGGTGGCAGTGTGGTTAGATACTGATTGGTATGTGAAATGTTGTTTGTCTGTTGACCTATAGGGGTCAGTGTTTTGGTGTTTGTAAAACCCCATGAAAATTGTCAATGTACTTGATAAACCTGTAGGTGGCAGTGTTGATAAAACCACTGTTGGTCTTTATGTGAAATGTAAATTATTGTGAATTAAACCTGAAGTAAGCCCATGCTGGAGTTTCATTAATGGTTTATGATTATGTTTAAAACAATCTTATGGGTAATTTTTATTGGCTGGTAAATTGTATATGACATGTGAAGACAGTTTTGCTGTTGACCAGTAGGGGTCAGAAATGCTGATTGTATGGTAAAAATACCCTTTAATCCAAATGCACGGTTAACGTGAGATTTTGAGAGTGACCTGTAGGGGTCAGTGTGGTTTATGTGAAACATTTTTTGTGAGCTATGCCACAGCATTATAGTTATATGACAGGGAAACGAACAGTGCCCGTTAATTTTGTTGACAATATACAATATGTGAACATAATAGCTCAATAACAGTCATTGTAACAAACCAAAGTTCTGTTCGTGGCTTGCAAACGCACGAAACGTGTGTGTAGTACAATAGTAAATGCATGAACTAGTTCCTGTTTGGTAGAAAATTGCACGAACCGTGAGCCTGGTATGTCAGGGAAACAAAATGAAACGAGCAGTGAGATTCGAAATGCACGCACAGAATTGCCTAGTATGTTTAGGCAATTGAAACAGAATGTGTTTTCCTGTTTGGGAGTATGCTAATGCTCGAAATGAGCCAGTGACAGATATAAACAAGTGAGTTTAAACAAATGATATGCCTGGCGTAACGGGTAGGTCGACTTATGGTTTGTGAGTCACTTGGACACCATCCACAGCAATGGATTGAAGAAAGAAGGTGGTAGGCCGGAAAAGCCTGTGGCTGGATTCCTGACACAGCTCAGCTTAGAAAACCTCATGGAGTAATCAGGTAAAATGGCGTCTGGATGACTCGGAAGTGGAAATCATTCTGATGCTGACCTCAAGCGATATGGAGTCAGGTAGATAGTGTCGCTTAGATAGGGGAGTGAGTTAATTTAAGCCCCTCAAACAAATACAAGCCAAACGGCCTTAATAAATATATATTTATATCAAAATACACTTAGAATGAAATTATATATATATATATATATATACATATATATATATATATATAAATAAATAAAAATAATACAAAATATACATCTGTCCATATACATAATTACATAAATAATTTTATAAATATACACTGTTGTGGTCGTGACTTAAATATGAATATTAATCTCTTAATGCATAATAATTAAGCAATACGGAACAACATTAATATTTTTACAATTCATGGTATTATGGTCGAATATGTGGATAGAAAATACACAAAACGTTGTAATATTAAATGTATATTTAGAATAACTATAATAAATAAACAGATGCTAGCGGAATGTCAATTTACCACAATAATTATACAATACAATAATGTATATTTAATATAACTATAATAAATAAACAGATGCTAGCGGAATGTCAATTTACCACAATAATTATACAATACAATACTACACAAAACGCTATTGGTTGCTAAATATTATACAAAAGGCTATTACAATTGCTAAATGTTACAATGGATTCATATTACTTACAAGGCCCCAGCCAAAGAGCTGGGGCTAAGTCAGAGCTGGTACTACATGATCAGTCAGGTACAGGCAAAAAGAGAAAGAGCTTCTCCTACATCTGGTTTTTATTCAGTGTAAGTAGGCTGGCCTGTGATGTCACTGCCAGAAGCACATGTCTTCCTACACACTCCCCCTAGTGGTGCCCCAAAGCATTACACTAAATATGCTTTCTTTATGATGTAAAGTCATTAATTAATAAATACCATTACAAACCACCCTTTGACTTATGTCATAAAACAAGCATTTATAAAACCAGTAAATTGTGAATCTTCCCTATTTTAACACTACCTGCCCTACAACAAAACCCACCTTTTGAAGAACGATACCCATTTACCCATTAATTATTACCCATTAACATTTTATTTCTTATATAAATGTTCACCATTGAGCACATGCATTACCAGTTGGGAAGTAGGCACATACCCACCCTTATAATAATGAACAACTCAAACCATGTTTTATCAGATTAACCAATGATATTATGTTCATGTGAGGATGTGTTTTGGAGCTTAATATAGCATTAGACACGACAAACCTATAACACCCGTGAATTATGACACAGACGGACAGTCACTGGAGCTCCTTTTCTGTAGCCTATCGCTGGTCTGTGTGCCTGGCAATTTCACAAACATTAGTTCTGGAAACTGGATACTCTCTTCTTGGACAGTCTCATAGAACATACACATGTAGACAGGGATGAATTAAATAATTTGAGCAAACAAGGATGTAGGATTTTGTATTTACCTACTCCCATCACTCTCAGCTTCAGTATTTCTTCTCATAAAAACAGTTCATGTGTTCAGGGACTTTTTTGTGGTCACATTCCGTTTACCACCTTGACGTAACAGTTTCCTGCTCCTGATGCATTTTGTCCCTACTCTCATCACTCTCAGCTGCAATATTTTTCTTCAACAATTGAGTATAGAGTGTCCAGAGCTTCTTCTCCTTCTGGTTCATGAGTTGCAATAAAAAAGCTCCTTGCTGGAAAGTTCTTGAATGAAAACACAGGCAATGAAGTACACAAACATAAATGGCAGATTACTTTGTGCCAATTATCACCAGTATTATTTGACTGTGGTGTCTTAACTATATTTACCCTATGGCGTTAAGTAAATACCTACACACCTCCTGAGAATTCTCTCTTCACATCCAGCGCACTCCTGATTCACAGATAAACACAATATCACTGTCGTATTTAACCAATTTAACCTAAACACCCACCAAAACAAAATAAATTCCAATTTACCACCCTTCTATTTAAACATGTATAGATAACCCTAAATGCGTACTTTCTCTTATCCCTCTTATCACTCTTCCGTCCACTCATGCACTTTACAGAGACACAAATCAAGCACCTACTGGACAATGGGGTTCCCTCGTTGGAGCCCTCCCACCCCAGTTCTGTTTACACAAATACCCCCTGGTCCCTATGGGTCAATTCCCCCTTTCCCAGGCAAGCATACATACATACATACATACATACATGCAACAACAATACATCAAGTTTTCAATTGCAATACAATCATTAAAAATAAGAGAATAGTATGCACAAAATCATAGCATAGACATGTTAAATAGACACAATAAAATAAAACACATTCAATAGCTAATCATAGGTCAACATTTAAACACTGGTCTCCATCTGGTATTCTATCTTTGATTCAATGTCCACCCCTGGTTTCTGCTATATCTGAAAAAGGTAAGAAAACAGATCAGGATTACTTTTCCTAGTCACTTATATCGTATACTGCCAAATCCTTTACTTAGCATATATACACACATATAAATACATTCCTTAAACTTTTCATTTTATAAACAATTTGTTCAACAAGGTAACTTTCTTAATTTTCTACTCGGCTCTTAAAATAAACAATCAGCTAATAGCTGCTTTCTGCATCTTCCTTGCAATTCAGGAGTACACAACACTAAAAGTCCAATACTCAGTACCCCCTAGCCTAAATTCCCCACCCGCTACTGTAACTAAGTTTACAGCCTACGTTATGGCAGTTCACCCGCTAGGCAGATATGCTCAGTACCCCCTAGCCTAAGTTCCCCACCCGCTACTGTAACTAAGTTTACAGCCCATGTTATGGCAGTTCACCCGCAAGGCAGATATGCTCAGTACCCCCTAGCCTAAGCTCCCCACCCGCTACTGTAACTAAGTTTACAGCCCACGTTATGGCAGTTCACCCGCTAGGCAGATACACAATACACCCACGTATTACTTATTTTATATTTCCTGGTCTCTCAGGGATATACAATAGCTAATCCCCTTCCCAGGGCAATATAAAACTGACACAAACTTTTAAGCAATACAGGATTTCAAATGGACTTATGAGTAACAAATTTCTAGCCAACTTAAACATGTTTAATAACGCTCCACCCTTTGGATAAATTATAGAGGAGTGAACCACAACACCTCTTCCGCCTCTGATGAAAGACTATAGGTCAATATGTCTCAAAGTGCAACACTTCTGACAGCTATGAGTGACTCCCTATTAATTTTTAGCCTTTCCACGGACATGTCTGCACCTCGCGGCTAAGGGCCTGCACAACTATCCACCCTGTGGTGGCAGTGGCTTTCCGCATGGGGGTGACCACCCCCGCAAAATTATAGAGTTGCAAACATACAGCAACCTCTTTTCTGGCTCGATTATGGGCCAATATATCTGCAATTTAACCAGTACACTCACGTATCACTTATTGTATATTTCCTGGTCTCTCTGTAATTTCTATTAAATAGCTTATCCCCTTCCCAGGCAATATACAATGAAAACTAGTCACCAAGGGTCTCTATGGTCATGATAGGCCACCCTACCACTAGTGTAATACGTCCTTATTTTATATATTTCCTGGTCTCTCAGAGATTTGCATATCCCTTTCCCAGAGCAATATATATAAACTATTACTAATAAGTTACAAAAGGCTACTTATAAGTAATACAGGATTTCAAATACAGGATAGAACTGCACAACAACTATTAGGTATGCTCCCCCTTCTCCGGACACGTATATTCATAGGATGGAAATATTAAAATATGTTCTATAACAAGAGATACCTTAAACACAAATATCTAATCCCTATCTGCTATCTGCATTCATTCCAATAAAACCAAATCATCATTCATTTATTCATTTGTATACAGACAGACAATTTACTGTATTATTTAAGCAAAATGCATAACATTTATATTTTCCCCAATATTCAAGCATAATCCTGCCGACTACGCCATATGTTGTGGTCGTGACTTAAATATGAATATTAATCTCTTAATACATAATAATTAAGCAATACGGAACAACATTAATATTTTTATAATTCATGGTATTATGGTCGAATATGTGGATAGAAAATACACAAAAGTTGTAATATTAAATGTATATTTAATATAACTATAATAAATAAACAGACGCTAGCGGAATGTCAATTTACCACAATAATTATACAATACAATAATGTATATTTAATATAACTATAATAAATAAAAAGATGCTAGCGGAATGTCAATTTACCACAATAATTATACAATACAATACTACACAAAGCGCTATTGGTTGCTAAATATTATACAAAAGGCTATTACAATTGCTAAATGTTACAATGGATTCATATTACTTACAAGGCCCCAGCTAAAAGGCTGGGGCTAATTCAGAGCTGGTACTACATGATCAGTCAGGTACAGGCAAAAAGAGAAAGAGCTTCTCCTACATCTGGTTTTTATTCAGTGTAAGTAGGCTGGCCTGTGATGTCACTGCCAGAAGCACATGTCTTCCTACACACTCCCCCTAGTGGTGCCCCCAAAGCATTACACTAAATATGCTTTCTTTATGATGTAAAGTCATTAATTAATAAATACCATTACATACACGTAGACTTTAAAGGGTGGGTTACAGGAATAAACAGAAGGAGATAAATGCTAAACAGTACTATCCCTGTCAGTTAATAGCACCTATGGCACAGGGTGTTCCAAAATAAAATGAAAGAGATAGTATCAGTATACCAAAAAACAATTGATTAGCCACCCTGCTATATTATTTTAACAGACCTTTTGATGTAGCCACAAGGTAGTTTCGGCTACATCTTTCGTTAGGAGGATAGAAGATTTTGCTATTACGTTGGCACTGGGTGATGGGTGTTGGGGGGGATTAGTTACCTAACTGAGGTTTTTGGTATACTGATACTATCTCTTTATTTTTATTTTGGAAACCCCGTGCCATAGGTGTTATTTCCTACTTGTACTTATAGCCCTATAACTTGCAAAAAAAAAGCAAAAAAGTATGTAAACTAAACACTGGGTGTTTTTAAACTCACAACAAAAATTTGAATCTATTTAGCAGTTTTTTTCATTAGCTTTTGTAAATAAGTAAACGATTTTTCAAGTAAAAGTCCAAAAACATGTTTTTTTTTTTAAATTTTTCATCATATTTTATTATTATTATTAACGTAAAATATATGACATGATACAAATAATTATATGTAAAGAAAGCCCTTCTTGTCCTGAAAAAAACAATATATAATTTGTATGGGAACCATAAATGAGAGAGCAAAAAATTACAGCTAAACATAAACACCACATAAGTGTTAAAACAGCTCTGGTGCTTAATGTACAACATGGCCAAACAGCCCGGTCCTGAAGGGGTTAATACAGGCTTGTGTATGTAATGTTCACTTTTAAATTGTGTGAAGTATTTGTGTTTGAGTGAAGGGATGCGTTTGTATATTTTTTTTTTAGTTTGAATGCACGGTTGTGTTTGTATTCTAATATTTGTGTTAGATTGCACGAGTGTGCTTGTATGTTGTGCTGGTGTTTGACTGCTTGGATGTATGCACATACACTACCACATACATACATACATACATACATATTCATGTACATTAACACACAGATGCATATAAATACACCAACACATACACACATATAGATACACACAGACACATGCACACACATAAATACACACCGACATATACACACATGCACCCTGACACACACAAACATTGATACATGCCCACACCATGACACAGATACATACACTGACATAAAAACACACACCCTGACACACAGATACACATACACAGATGTGTGCGCATACATAGACACAGAAGCACACTGACATATATACAGACACAGATGCACACCCTGACACACATACTCATACCCACTCACACTCATACATTTACAAACAGTCAAACCCACACACTCACGCTCATACACATACACTCACACTCATACACACACTCATGCACACATACTCATACACACACTCATGCACACACACACTCATGCACACACACCCATACACATACTCATACTCAAACACATACACCCACTCATACACATACACACACTCATACTCATACACACATTCACACACATGATTTTTTTGTATATCTCCAGCCACTCTTCTGTTAGCTTACCTTATGTGCCAGGAGGGTGGATTGGAGTCCTGGTGCTGTGGGAGTGAGGGTTCTGGTGCTTTTCATGCTCCTCTCCCCTCACGCTGCAGCTGCCTTCTCTCACTCCTGCGCTGTCTCCCTGCTGGATGCTGGGAGGAAGTGACAGACTGTCACTTCCTCCCAGCCAACTGACATTACAGGGAACCGGTCACAGTTTTAAAGGACGGTGCTACAATCATAGTATTTGTGGAAACACATAGTATGTGTGCACGCCGCGGCACCCCAGGGCGCCACTGCACAAAGTTTGGGAACCGCTGAGTTAAAGAATGGTTGCATATTTTCAATCTGAGCTGCAGACACACATTTCAAATATACAGAACATATTCTCCCCAACAGGAAAACCAACTTCACATGGAGGCATAAACAAAATATTTTAACAGTAATAACAACACAAATCTCACACATCTACTGTACAAATAACAATTTCACCTGTATAGAAGCAGTCCTCATGTAAACAGCTAAATTACAACACTCCATCAAAATGATCAGTTAACAAATGAAAATAGTTTCTTAACAAGACTTTTAACTTCTAATAAAATCAAAGTAGAGCTATCCAAAAACCCACCTGCAGAAAACGCTGTTTACACTCCACTCATGAATTCCATACATACCTAAAGTCATTCTGCTCAAACAATGGGTACCCAGAACTCATATCATACATTCATTATCTCATGTACACACTGAATTTATATGAAATAACATATTTTACAATTCAAGTGAATGCACTTGAAAAAAACATGTAACAAAGCGAACATTTAGGGATGAAAAATAGGGATAGTAAACAATCCTAAAAGCTAAGATATTATCAGTTGTGGACTACAACAAAGGAAGACGTCAACCCTGGAAAGTCACTCGGCAGTGCGCCCACAGTTGAGGCTTCTGACAAAGCTTCTAAAAGTGCCACCTTTTATAATTATACAAAAGGAGCTCACATGCATTAAGCATTTCATACATGTGATAGTGCAGCTTCTCAAATACAAAACAGCGGCCCACCCCGGAGCATTGGTCAGACGCCTAAAGAGAGTCCAAATAATGTGATGAGACACCTACATTTTGTTTGGAAAATTCCGGAACTCGGGGCCCTGTGCCCAGAATATTGAAAAATTAAAGAACATTGTATTTTAGTTTTTTTTAATAAATAGCTTTAGAAAGCAATGATCAATATAAATCCATACAATTCGCAATACAAGCACCCACCTCAAATTCTATCCCTCCCTGTACCCACCTCTACAACTACAGCTTCTATGCCCCCTACACCCACCTCAGCCACTGTGTCCTCCTTGACCCCACAACAGCCTCATATGCCTTCCTGCATTTATTGCAGCTCCCATCCCTCCTTGCACCCATCTCAACCTGTATCGCTCCCTGTAAACACCACAGCCCCTATGCTTCACTGCATCTACCCCAGCCCCTGTGCTTTCCAGCACCCAACTCAGCCTCTACCCCACCCTGCACTCACCTCACCCACTACAGCCCCTATCCCTGTCTGCTCACATTACAACCCCTAAGCCCCCCTGCACTAACTACAATCCCTATGCCCAGATTAAAGTACGCTGATTTAAATCATTTCTGCACCCTTTTGGTTTATCTGATTTGTTTTGTGAATAGGTTTTTATTACTGAAACACGATCCAGCCAAACCAATATATGGCCTAAATTCAGCTGTCCCAAAAAAGAAAATTATTTTCAGAAAAAAATGGTTCAACCGAAAATATATATTTTTTATTGTGCACAAATCTACTAAATAATGCCTTCTTAGATTCTTAGAGTTGGAGAAAATGTACTTTATGTATATATTTATTTTAAGAGATACATTTGATAATAATTTTGAATACATGTATACTTAACTGATAGTGAGCTTGTTTTCTGCCTGTTATGTGCATGCCAAATGCCCTTTAGATAAATAATGAAACACAGTGAAGGCATTTGCGAAACAACCATTTATTCTCATTGTGAATATCTGAGCCAAACACTCCTGAAAAAAAAGAATACCAGGCCTTCCAACAGTATTATGACTCTCTCTATATATATCTGCTAGAGGTCCCCCAACAATGTCCCTCTAGGTTATCTAAAATCTCTGAATATCTGAATATGGTCTTGAGGACCCTCACCGTGGAAGCTCTTGGAGAAGGAATTTGCCCCGCTCCTGCTGCCTCATGTTGCCAAGGCTTTAAACTCTTTACTTTCTGAAGACTCTCTGAACTATGAGCATTGGTGGCACATATCACACTCCTCCCCAAAAGAGGCTAAGGATCTTTGTGTGAGCTATAGGCCTTCAGG
>CAKOES020000394.1:0-22310 GCA_933207985.1 Pelobates cultripes
GGCGGTGCGGTCCGCCCTCATGGACGCACCGCCCGGGCAAAGCTGCAGCCGCCTGAGGCTCTTTACAGAGCGCTCGGGCGGCTGCAGCATGGGGGGGGGCGGCGGGGCTGGTCTGGCACCCCCCACCCGGCTGGCACCCGGGGCGGACCGCCCCCCCGCCCCCCCCTTAGTACGCCACTGCTGACAGACACACACACTCACTGACACACACTCACAAATTAATTTTATTCTTGTTGCTTTTACCTTTAGGAGTCCTCTAGGTTCTCTCCCCGGGGTCCAGTGGCTTTCATGTTCTTCTCTGCTCCCTTGCACTGTTTAGTAAAGTGGGGCTGGAATTACATCATATTCCGGCTCCCAGCATCACCAGAGAGTGCGCGCAACGGAGCAGGAAGATCATCAGCACAGTCAGCACTCCCTCGCCACCGCCTGTCTGCTTCCTCACCCGGCCGATGTATTGCTGCAGAGTAGGCACCTGCCATCTGGGACAAGCAGGTGCCTACTATTCCTTGCTACGGAGGTGCCCTTAGGTGGCCAGCTGGCCACCTTCTGGGCTCCCTGGACCCTGTGACCTGTCATCATCCTGCTCCGTGCGGCGCCCCCCACCTCCTGGAACCTGTGCGCGGTGCACGCTGTGCACCCGCCCAGGATCGGCCCTGCAGTGGCCATTTTTGAAATTATTTAGGGCGGCCTGGGGGGCAATTGCCTCCCTGCCCCCCAGCCCAGCCTGCCCCTGAGCACAATGGTGAAGTAGGAGAAGGAGCAGAAAGGGGCAGCAAGAAGCTGGAAGGGTCTGCAAGGAGCAGAAAGGGACAGAAGGATCACAAAGGTAAAGGAGCAGAAAGAATCAGAACGAGCACAAAGGGTCAGCAAGGAGCAGAAAGGGGCAGCTGAAGCAGGAAAAGACAGAAGGAGCACAAAGGTGAAGGAGCAGAACGAATCAGAAGGAGCACAAAGGTAAAGTAGGATAAGGAGCAGGAAGGGACAGCAAGGAGCAAAAAGGGTCAGCAATGAGCTGGAAGGGGCAGAAGGAGCACAAAGGTAAAGAAGGGTAAGCAAGGAGCAGGAACGGTCATCCAGAAGGAGGAGGGGCCTGCAAGGAGAAGGGAGGGTCTGCAAGGAGCAGAAAGGGACAGAAGGAGCCCAAAGGTAAAGGAGCAGAAAAGGTAGCAAGGAGCTGGAAGGGGCAGAAGGAGCGCAAAGGTAAAGTAGAAGAAGGTGCAGAAACTAACAGGAAGGGACAGCAAGGAGCACAAAGATAAAGTAGGGGAAGGAGCACAAAGGGTCTGCAAGGAGCAGAAAGGGATCAGAAACAGAAAGGAGCAGAAGGGCGCAAAATAAGCAGAAAGTAGCAGAAAGGTGAAGGAGCCAAGGAGGAGAGAGACAGTGTCAGAAGAAAAAGAAGACTGTCAAATGAAGGAGAAGAAAAGGAGATTGGAGCAGGAAGGACAAGTGAAGTGAACCCTCCACTTTATTCTGGACACCACATCATAAGGCTTTGGTACCTGGGCCTGGCAAGGAAACTTTGGTACTTCTCATCTCCACAGGTAAAAAAGAATCAGTGTTAATGTGTTCACTTTAATTTGCTGAGTGTCAGGGAGCACAGAGTGCCGCTGGGGACTGCTCTTGCTGATTGGCTAGAGCAGTCAGCCGGCACTCTAAGCCAATCAGTAGTTCCCCATTTATAAAAAAGTAAAACATTTTTATGAACCGGGTACTAGGGATTGGCTTAGAGCGTCCACTCATGCCTGACGTCAATCTGCACTTCCTGACACTCCGTTTCAGAAGCCAAATAAGACTGAGTGACCTGGAGATCTGGAGCTGGAGGAAGTCTTTGGGGTTAAACCATTTGAGAGTGGTTTAACCCCTTATAGGAAAGAGAGCACCAAGGGGCTTCCTGGAATCATAGCATTTTCAATTAGATGAAGTTGTTATGGTTACCAGAATGTTCCTTTATTGCTTAAAGGAACACTGTAGTGTCAGGAATACAAACATGTATTCCTGACACCATAGTTGTGAAAACACTATTAACCCTGGCTTTATGTGATAATGACTATGCCCCTCCCCTTCATTACACTGTCAAAAAGGGACCAAACATTAATGTCAATACAATTATGCCCCCCCACCCCCTGCAGAAAAATTCAACCACAAATAGCGACATAGTTATTAAATAAAAAAAATTCACATGTACAAGTGGTTCTCAATCATTTTTGTTAGTGAATGAGATGCTGCTCATGGTTATATTGAGAAATTAGTGAGAAATGTTCACTTTTGCCTGAAGAAAGCTATGCGAGATCTAATATTGGCTGAGAGGCCTTAGTCAGTGCCTGTTTTCACCCAAAACCACACCCTTGGGAAAATGTATTCAACAGGGACACATAGAAGTTGTATATTGCAAAAGCAAATTGACGTTAACGCTACAGTCGATTGTCCCTTTAAAGCACAAATGCAGAAATTAATGCAAATAGTTCTTCATGGTAAACAGAACAAAAGACTACTCCTCCAGTAGTAGATCTATATGCATTTTAAATCATATTAAAACAACATTATAATATTGTGATTTTCCCCAGATAAATACAATATTTTCTTTCTCCATTGCTTTAATTTACACTCTAATTATTACGACTATCTGTCCTTCAATGCCTTCCTATTTCCATTAGTTCCTCGGTACTTATTTCCTTGTTACTTGTGTTCTTCTAATAAAATAGTCGTTTTATTCCAATCCCTGCCAATGGTAATCTTCTGAAATATCTGCTCTCTTCCTGAACTTTTCCTAGCCCTCGTTTTTGCTAATCCTTCCCATCTTCCTTTTTGTTATTTCACATTCTCTCTATCCCTTCTTACCTGGAGCTCCACAATCTGCACACTTTGAGTTCCCTTCTTTAGAGATTAAATTGTTCAACGTTGTCTTATTCCAGTTTTCTTCAGACATTCTGGTTTCGGATATGAACACAGGGAAGTGTCTCAGCCTTGTCACGGGGAGTGAGGCACAGCGTCTAAGGAACGTGTATGATACACATACACACTTGTTTTTGTAGGATCAAATGTACAACAAAAATCCAGGGTATACCCACAATATGGGTCAAACACTATCCTCATACAAAGAGGTGAGAAGCACTATCTTCAAGAGCTGAGATCCACAAGTTGCACTGCAGTCAGGTTTGAACAAGGGGGAGGGAGATTTTTATCAGTAAACCTGTTTTTCAACATTTCAGTCTCCCAAGGAGATTCCCTCCCATATTGAAGAGAGAATATCCGCCAGGACTTGTACACATACTCCCAGATTAATTCAGTTAAACACACTAATATTTTTCTATACTCTGCGCTGCAGTATATGTTGGCTACTTATAAACAAATAATAACTTACTCAGAATGTACTATCTATTATCTCACACACACATGCACATGGCTAAATAATATCCTATACATGTCCACTACAGAAAAACAGGAGCTGCTGAAGACAGCCCACCAAGATGCATCAGCTGCAGCCTGGGAGTGTGACTCCCTTTAAAAATATGGATTGGAATGCATAATACATTTTATAAAGTTTCCACCAATCTTAGGCATTATTGCTGCCTCATTCTTCACAGTATGACGGCAACGTGTGAATATAGGAATGATTTCACAGTGTGATGATATATGTACAAATGCAAATGCATATTTGAAAAGATGATGGATATGACATGAAACACTGACCAAGAGGAGATCAGAGTGTAGTTTAAAAAGAACGCCTATATAATTAATAGTGCAGGAACTATGGCTCTAGTGCAGAAACCAAAAGTAATTGGACATTTTTTTTCTCTTTGGTTTCTTGGTCACGTGTGTGTTGTTACATTACTAGCAAAACAAAGTGCTTACAAGTAATCCTAATATATTATATTTTGTGGTCTGTTATTGTTGTCTTTCAGCATCCCAAAATGCGTAGGTGAGCTTAGTATTAGGACACAAAATAGTGGAACTCACTCAGAACACACAACACTGACTGATGCATGAGTAGGCAACCTTCAGCACTCCAGATGTTATGAATAACATCCCCCTGATTCTTTGCCTGCATTTTGGCTAGAAGAGCATTACGGGGGATGTAGCTCACAACATCTTGAGTGTCGAAGGTTGCCTACTCCTTGATTAGTGGGTCACCGAAGGATACAGAAAATAAATACATTCTTAAATGTATAAATTGTTCAGCTATTGAACACATCAGGAACACTAAGCAGGATGCAAGCATTAAAGTGCCAGATGAACTAATAGAGAAGGATATAAGATTAGAAAACTCAGAAGGTTTCCCACCAGACATCTCAAGAATACAGGTGCAAGAGTACAAGTATTGTAAAGAGAAGGTTATAAAATCATAACAAACAAATCATAACAGGCTGCACCAAGTATTCTATGCTTACATATGAATACCTGTTTCTCATTCAACTAGAAATTGTATAATGTGCATAGGCAGAAAACAACACATGCAAAACAAAGCATTATTCATAACAGGAAAGAGAGAGGTCCATAAAATACCAAGAATGTATGTTTTTTTTAATCACTCAGATGGGGATAATTTCAGGTAGCCCCGAATGAAGGAGCAAGTGGAAAGAGGTGTTGCTATGCCATGCAATAATTGAAAGTATTGGACGTGATGTTTTAACTGGTGCATGAATTGTCAGAAGTGCAGCTGGTGAGGGAGAACGGTTTTGTTCTTATCTTAGCAGACCAAAGGTGAATGAGAAACAGGGGACCACAGCTACTTGTTTCCCTGGGATATAGAGACAATCACTGATGCACCCCTTGGGAGACTTACTGCTACATCTCTAAAACAAGCTGATATAGGGTTACATACTTAAGGAAACACGTATAACTATAACCATATATTTACAGACACACTGGTCCACCAATTTAATTTACAGGAAACAATCATTTGGTGGAAGAGGAATAGCCATGGCTACATTTTAACCACAAATGGCCACCTTACAAGGACAGTATTGAATAAACTGACTTTATATTGAAACGTATAAGAGGATTGAATTTTTATGTAAAAATAATGTAACATTGCTATTTTATTTATATTGCTCTAGAAAGAGTGTGTTTTATGAGAAATATCTAGCATGTTTGCATGTTACTTATTGCCCTGTTCATTTGAACAAACAACAGATTTTAGTTATTTTTTCCTGATTGAGTGGATCCTACTGGAAGATGCTTAGAGTCTAGGGAATTGTTTCTAAATATAGGTGTTTGGATATATTAATTATATTTACAAAAGAAACACCAACAATCCAAGATTTAGGAATGTTGCCTATTCTGTGCCACTAGGGATTTGTACAAACCCTGGACCATGTGTGTGCCTTGAGGACTGGGTTGGGAACCACTGACCTAATTGACACATAAAAGGGGAGGGGGAATCTACCATTTATCCTTTTAATGATTACCAAGAAATGCTTTACCCCCGCCCCTTCAAATGTATTCATGTATTTATTTAATTTATGACAAGTATAAAGTAGACCAGAAATCAAATCTATATCTCACAGTACATAGCAATAGCATGATTAACAATCAGAACACTTTTTAAATTTTTTTATTAAATTTACAATATTACGTATGGTGGCTGAATCAGGCAAGTTTAAACCAATGTTGCAGCGGTTTGATCAACAATGCAAAGGTGCCGCAGAGAAAACAGAAGAGCATAAAATTGCATAACAAATCCAATTAAAACAACTCAAAGGGACTATATAGGCATCAAAATAACTTTAGCTTAATGAAGCAGTTTTGGTGTATAGATCATATCCCTGTAGTCTCATTTCTCAAAGATCTGCCATTTACAAGTAAATCACATTTGTTTCTGTTTATGCAGTCCTTGCCACACTTCTCCTGGATGTGACACACACAACCTGCATGAAGAAAATGTTTCATTTCATTTACATTATATGTTAAATTGTTTTAGAAGTTTTTATTTCCTGCTATGTAAATTAAACTTTAATCACACAGAGGAGGCTCCTGCAAGGTCTAGAAGGCTGTTAACAGAGCAGGAGATATCTAATGTTTAAACTTCACATATTGCACATTTCTTATCTCTTTACAGGAAGTGTTTAGGAAGGCTATGTAGTCACGTGCAGGTGTGACTAGGGCTGCATAAACACTTGATTTAACTTCTAAATGGAAGAGAATTGAGCAGTGAGACTGCAGGGGCATGATCTACACACCAAAACTGCTTCATTACGCTAAAGTTGTCTTAATGCCTATAGTGTCTCTTCAAGATGATAGCCTCTCTACACCAGCCCAGTATGGCAAGCAGTGAGATCCCAGTGCTGGAAGGATGCAGTACATTAGCATATGGGCTCTTAACCAATTCCCCAATCAGAAAACAAGTGTACAGCCCACCTCAGAATTTTTTTCAGGCCTGTCAAAGTGCCAAGGGATGCCAGAAAGCGCATTCCGCGATGTCTAGAAAACAAACCTCAACCAAGGCAAGATAACACCAGGCAGGAGGGTATATGCTTCAGAGAAGTGAAATAGAGCATTCAGGTAAGGATTGGCAGTAATACCAGGCAGCCTGCCATAAGTGGAGCGCTGATTAACTAGAAAATGTATAGATAAGAGATAAGGTATATAAATAGGAAACCTAACGACCTATATAATATAAAACAAAATGTAAAATCAAAAGAAGCACCTTATCATCTAGTTATTCATAATAGTCTCACTTACGTACTCAATAATAATTGTAAAACACAATTTATTAATATACAAATAAAAATACCATCTATTAAAAATAGTTATTTTAAGAAAAAAAACCATGCACAAAAGGAAAGAAAGTCCAGACCTTATTTGATAATCTCGGCGTCCCGAGTCAACCAAAAAGCATGCTGAAAAATATCATTTTAAAAGTTCTCTTTGATGTATGAGTGCTGGCTTGTATCGATGGGAGTCAGACCCCTCCAAACGCGTTTCTCCGCTTCGGCGGCTTTCTCAATGGATGCGGTCTGCTTCGTTGTATCCGTTTATATAGCAGTAGCCGGCTTGCTGTTTCCCGGCAAAAAAAATAGATGCTTACAGAAATGTGCTAACAATGTAAGCCTAATTAGCTACATAAGAGCACAAATGAAAAACATTACTCTGTTATATTTTACAACATAGTATATTGTAATTCTTTTTATTGTTACTATAGTAACACCCGCCTAAGCAGGTTCAAATATAACTGCCGTTTTCATTTGGCACGACTAAGCACAAGAGGATAGTATATTGTAATTCTTTTTATTATTACTATAGCAACACCCGCCTAAGCAGGTTCAAATATAACTGCCGTTTTCATTTAGCACGACTAAGCACAAGAGGATAGTAAAATTAATTAAAAAAAATTACTTTAGCAAAATTTATTATATAAAATAAGATAAATTGTATCTTTTAATTCTCATATAGGTAATTACTATATTATAACTAGGATCAATATTTTGACCTTGAAAATTTATTCTTGAAGCAGTCTTGATGTTTTAAACCTTAATACTTGTACTGCCTCTATAGATTATATATCATAAAAATTATATTTACTCTATAAAGAGCTAAGACTATTATTCTTAAAGGACCCAAAAAAAAAAAAAGGGGGGGGAGGAGTGAGAGAAGAGGCAATTTATCCCAAGAAATGACAGAGCTCAAACTCAGCATTTAATCCCTTAGGCTGCAACGTATCTAAATTATAAATCCATTTCATCTCAGTAATGCCCAATTGTTTATTATGGTCTCCGCCTCTCCAATTTTTATTTACTTTGCATATCCCCTTAAAATTCAAAAGACTCATATCCGAATTGTGATACTGCTTAAAATGGGCTGAGACTGAGTGTTGCATATAACCCTTTTTTATATTCAACATGTGTTCTCTTATTCTCACATACAACTGCCTCTTTGTTCTTCCTACGTACTGGAGCCCACATGGGCACTCCAGTACATATATTACGTTAATACTGTGGCAGGTGATATTTTCCTTTATTTTAAAGGATTCTCTCCCTTTCTTGCAGTTGTTGTTAATAACTTCAAATACTCCTTTTGTTTGTTTGCATTTACTTTCTTTGCATGCAATACAGTCTAGGCAATAAAAGAAACCATTCTTCTTTGTTATAATTGGGACATTCCTTCCTTTTAGATGTTTATTTGTTATTTTTCTTCTTAGGTTCGGTGCGCCCCTAAAAATTATTCTGGGTCTTGCTGGTAAAATGTCGGCCAGTATTTTATCTTTTTTCAATAAATGCCAATGTTTAGTAAGTATTCTTTTTAGTTGTTTATTTTCTTTGTTGTAATTCAAGATAATTGCTGGAAAATCTTCTCCTATTCTTTTTATTTGTGATTTATCTCTATTTTTCATGAGATTGATACGATCTAGCTTCTCTACTCTACATAGTGTCTCCTCTATTTCTTTCTGTTGGTAATTTTTCGACAAGAATTTGTTTTTTACTGTTTCCGCTTGTTCCCTATAAACTTCAGAGTCTGTGCAATTGCGTTTCAGATG
The DNA here is from genome assembly GCA_933207985.1 of Pelobates cultripes. Taxonomy (NCBI): domain Eukaryota; kingdom Metazoa; phylum Chordata; class Amphibia; order Anura; family Pelobatidae; genus Pelobates; species Pelobates cultripes. The sequence goes on from CAKOES020000394.1 coordinate 8,477, forward strand.
TCTAAATTCATTATAGGGTACGTTCTTTAACCACGTAGGTAAATGACAGCTCTCTTTAAGAATAAAACTGTTCACATCAACTTCTTTGAAGTGCGTTTTCGTTTTTACTTTCCCAGACTCTATATAGATGGTAAGGTCAAGAAATTCTACCTGTGTTTTACTACAAGTAGTATTCAGTTGCACTCCCCAGGTGTTCTTATTTGCATATTCCAGAAACTTCTGCAAATCATTCATCTCACCTTCCCATATAAAGAAAACATCATCGATGTATCTTTTATATCTGTGGATGTTCTTATTCCAAGGATGTCCATTCCAAATGTGATTGTCCTCCCAATCCCCCATGAACAGGTTGGCAAAACTAGGGGCAAATTTCGTCCCCATGGCTGTTCCCTTCTTCTGGAGATAGAACTGATCTTCAAATAGAAAATAATTGTTCTTTAGAATAAAAGCAATTCCTTCTATTATAAATGCAGTTTGCATATCTTCCAGTTCCCCATATTTATTCAATGAGTTTCTCACGGAATCACAGCCTTGTTGGTGATCAATAATCGTATATAGGGAGGTCACATCTGTAGATACTAGAATATAATTGTCTTGCCAGGAAAGGGAGTCCAGTTCTTTAATCATCTGTGTCGTATCCTTAAGATGGGACTTAACCCTGGACACATATGGTTGTAAAAATGCATCGATGTATTGTGACAAATTTGATGTGATGGAATTTATCCCCGATATTATTGGTCGACCGGGGGGTGCTGTCAAGTTCTTATGAATTTTCGGTAAGAAATAAAAGGTAGGGGTTCTTGGAAAGGGAATAGCAAGAAATCTATATTCGGACTCCTTTAGGATTCCTATGTCTTTAGCTTTACCCAGCATAGTTTCAAGTTCAATCTTTATTGTATTCAATGGATCAATTGATAATTTCTTGTATGTTTCAGGTTCTTCCAGTAGTCTGGATGCTTCTTTTAAATAATATTCACTCGACATAATAACTATTCCTCCACCTTTATCCGCTGGTTTGATGCAAATCTTTTCATTATTACTTAGATCCTTAATTGCTTCTCTTTCTTTGCTTGTTAAGTTATTCCTTGAATGATTGTTCTTTTTCATCTTCCTTATATCATCAGTTACTAATTACTCATATATTTCCATCCCAGCAGATACTTGATTCAAAGGATAAAATTTAGAAGTTGGTCTCAGTTGACTATGTTGGAACCTACTTAGAGGCTCTTCTTTTACTGGAAAATCTGGTATCTGATGAAAATGTTTTTTGATGCTTAATTTTCTTATAAACCTTTTAACATCGATGGTTGCTTCAAATTTATCCAAATGTGCTGTCGGTGCAAATTTTAATCCTTTATTGAGTGCTGTAATGTGGTGGGGTGATAATTGTATGCCAGCAAGATTAAATATTCCTACTGGGTGCTCTTCTTGGTCTTTTTCTTGCTTATCCCTTGTTCTTCTTCCTCCTCTATTTCTTCTAGGTTTAACTCTTTTCTTTTTGACCTTCTTGGTGTCATCGGATGAAACCATGTAGTTATTTCTCTGGTGTTCCTTCCTAAAAAAACCGCCTCTCTTGTGGTATTATGTACCTCAGCTTGGACCGTTACTGTGTTTCCTCCTGCAGGGGTCTCCACATATTCTTCCTCTGTTCTCCTTTCAGATGTCTTCTCATTTTCCCTATCTTTATTTCTACTGTGCATTTCATTCCTCCTATTAAAGTTGGTATTGAGTGGCATTTTGTGTTTCCGCTCATCTTGACCTCTTGAAATTCTTAAACCTTCACGTTCTGTATTTTGCTTGTACTTTGTCTCTGCTCTTCTTTGGACTAATGGTATATCTTTCCTCCTCAGCAAATGATCACCTTCTATATTATTCACAGATCTTCTCCAGCTCTCCTTTGTTCTTCTTTTTTCGTTGACTGGTATCAAATTAGGATTCTCTCTAACATTAAGTCTTCTTGACTGTTGGTTGGAGCTTCCATTCCAATTGTTATTGTTTCTTCTCTCATATTGATTTCTATTCTGGTTTTCATATTCAGTTCTTTTAGATTGGTGATACATCTCGTTCTCCTGAAAGTTCTTCTTCTCATGATATGAGTCATATTTCTTCTGAAAATTTCTGACTCTATCATTTTTGTAGTCATCCATATCACGTAAAAACTTTTTCTTCTTAGTTTTTTTTATCTCCTCCTCCAGTCTGTCTACACTTTCGGCTATTTTAACAATCCTTTCCTTTGGGTTTTCACCTCCTTCCAGAGATTCTAGGATATTTTGTATTTCTTTAATTTCCTGATCTAATTCTACCAACTTCTTTTTTCTACATTCAATAATAATATCCATAAAAACAAATGAACAATCTTCCATTGTTTCATACCATCTTTCTTTGAGTTCAAGATACTCGATGGGAAACGCTGGATCTTTAAATAACCTTAATCGTCGGGGAGTTATGTTATCAATAATATATTGCTGCAATGTAGCGATTTCCCATTTTAATTTTAATTCTTGTTTTAATAGTCTTTCTAACTTTAAAAATAGGAAATTTCTATTGTGTTTAGTGGAATATTCCCTTAGAATATCTATTCCAAAGCACCTTGCATTGGTATCTACCTTCTGCCTTAGTGTATTTATATCCATATTTATATGTATAAGAAAAGAAATAACTAAAAAAACAAAAAAAACAAAACAAACAACAGGTCCTTGTATTACAAAAATATATAATCTGCTGCTCAACACTAGTTAGGTTTAAATCTAATATAAAAGAAATGTATAATAAGTGGAGCGCTGATTAACTAGAAAATGTATAGATAAGAGATAAGGTATATAAATAGGAAACCTAACGACCTATATAATATAAAACAAAATGTAAAATCAATAGAAGCACCTTATCATCTAGTTATTCATAATAGTCTCACTTACGTACTCAATAATAATTGTAAAACACAATTTATTAATATACAAATAAAAATACCATCTATTAAAAATAGTTATTTTAAGAAAAAAAACCATGCACAAAAGGAAAGAAAGTCCAGACCTTATTTGATAATCTCGGCGTCCCGAGTCAACCAAAAAGCATGCTGAAAAATATCATTTTAAAAGTCCTCTTTGATGTATGAGTGCTGGCTTGTATCGATGGGAGTCAGACCCCTCCAAACGCGTTTCTCCGCTTCGGCGGCTTTCTCAATGGATGCGGTCTGCTTCGTTGTATCCGTTTATATAGCAGTAGCCGGCTTGCTGTTTCCCGGCAAAAAAATAGATGCTTACAGAAATGTGCTAACAATGTAAGCCTAATTAGCTACATAAGAGCACAAATGAAAAACATTACTCTATGTTATATTCTACAACATAGTATATTGTAATTCTTTTTATTGTTACTATAGTAACACCCGCCTAAGCAGGTTCAAATATAACTGCCGTTTTCATTTGGCACGACTAAGCACAAGAGGATAGTATATTGCCATAAGTGCCAACTTGGCTCAGCGTGAATGAAGAATCAAAAAATGCTTTTAAACAAGGGGGCCAATGGTACCAGACTGGTTAGAACATTTCAATAATTATCTGGACTTAACATTAGAGTTTATCAACCTTTAGGGATTTAGAGGTGATTATTTCTGATGACTTAAAGGTAGGCAGACAATGTAATAGAGCAACCAAAACACAAAATATGCGGGATATGGCTGAGAACAAAATCTAAAAGGAACAAAATATATAGATAGTGAAGTACAATTAACACAATCAATTATGCACTATACATAGATGCACTCACAAGATTGCGTAGAATATATCGCCCTTAGGGTGCCTCCCCTGATATAATGGGGGGCTAGTAATCCCTTCCTTCAATGTAGAGTAACCAGTGGTATTCAGGACTTCAAACGGGTGATGGTAGAAAAAACGATTATTTATTAATAAAAAAGGTGAACAATCACCATCAATATAAAATGGAATAAAAAGAAAAAAACGGTATGGTCCTACGCATTTCGTTCTGCGAGGAACTTCATCAGGGACCGTAATAAACCATAAAATCAGTATACAAATTCATAACATGTAAAAAACATATCCTATTCCCTCCATCCCCAAGTCCCTATAAATAGGGCTAATCCCTATGTCCATTGGTAGATCCGTGGGTGGCTCCAATAATCCACATCTTCATTGGCTCGGTGGGGAATGTTCCCAGCTGTTTTCCATCCTTCTGGCTTTGTTGTAATCAAATTTTGCGCGTTCGAATGGCTGGAACCGGAAGTGCATCTAATTCAGTACTTCCGCGTTCCAGATGCGTTCCACTTTTTCCATAAAAAAAGAATATTATACTAGATATAAGGTTCCAGCAAAAAAATATCGCTCAAAACTTAGTCAAGAAAACAAACCAAATCAATATCTATGTTCAAACCCTTTGGCTCTAGGGTTCTAAGTCTATGGATCTAAAAGGTTTCTCTTTGGGATAATTTTTTAACCCTATCAGCCCCTCGCCAGAATGATTGAACCCTTTCGATACCCTTACACCTAAAATTCTTAAAACATAAACAAAGGGCAATTAGAACAATGTGGTGAAACAGAATGGGTAACTAACATTTTCTTGATATTATTCAGATGCTCAAGTATTCTAATTTTCAGGGCTCTCTTAGTACGGCCCACATACTGTTTGCCACACGGACACTGCAGTAAGTAAACCACATAGTCCGTGTGGCAACCAATCTCAGATTTTACCCTGAACGTCTCCCCTGTTACAATACTACAGAACTGTACAGTTTTTTGCATAGATGTCATAATACAGGCTTTGCAGGATCCACAGCCCCTAAAAGAACCTGAGGCCATTCGAATATTAGTATTAGAATGTTTAATAGCATAGCTGGGTGCTAACAGATTTTTAAAATTCTTGTTATTTTTATAGGTCACCATAAGGCGATCTGATAGAGACGTTCCTAACACCGGGTCCTGTAGTAAAATTGGGCAAAATTCTTGTAGACTCCTTTTGATCTTCTGATGATCAGTATTATATTGAGTTATAAAGGTAGACTTAAATTTAGTGTTAACATTTGACACAATAGGTTTATCCTCTAACAACATATTACGTTCTAATGAACCAATAGAACGAATTTCCTTATCCAATGTATTTTTATTATAACCCCTATCGAGGTGATTTTTATTAATATGTAAAGATTGGGATTTAAAATCTTGAAGATTGGAACGATTCTGCCTCACACGAGTAATCTGACTCTTAGCTATACCTCGCAACCACGGTTTGTGGTGACAGCTTTGTTGGTGTACAAAGCCGTTCCCATCTGTTGGTTTGAAGAAGCATTTAGTATGAATCTGACCTTGATCACAGAAGAGAACAAGATCCAAAAAATGGATTTCATTCTTGTTCCATTCTGGAGTGAAAACCAAATTAAATACATTAGAATTTAGATACTGAACAAAATCCTGAAAAGCAACGGAAGACCGTTTCCAAATAATAATAACATCATCTATATATCGCCGCCATAGGACCAGGTTCTCCCTCCAGCCCTGCCCTGACCATACGAAAAGTTCTTCCCATCTTCTCATGTAGGTGTTGGCATAACTGGGGGCGAACCTGGTACCCATGGCGCTCCCCGTGATCTGTAAATAATATTTACCGTTAAAAAAGAAATAATTGTGATCTAGAATAAATTGAACTGAAGATAAAATAAACTCCTTCTAGAAAGCGTATTATCCTTAGACAAATAGTGGTCAATAGCCTCCAGTCCCAAATTATGACTGATTACTGTGTACAGAGAGGCCACATCAAGTGTGGCCCAACTGTACTCCGGGTCCCATTCGATGCTCTCTAGCTCCTGTAAAAAGGATTTAGTATCTTGAACGTATGAGGATGCTCCCTCTGCGTACTTTTGTAGAAAAGAATCAGCGTAGGCAGACAAATTAGCAGTTAATAAGTTCACCCCACTGATAATGGGGCAACCTGGTGGATTAGGAAGGCGTTTATGGGTCTTGGACAAGAAATAAAAAATTGGAATAACCGGGTTTTTTTTAAATAAAAACTCAAAATTCATTTGTGAAATAATCTCATTATTTTTAGTTTCTTCCAAAATAACTCTAAGTTCCGAATTAAAACGGGAAGTAGGGTTATTAGCAAGGATAATATAGGTTTTCCTATCTCCCAAGACATTGGATGACTCTTCCAGATAATAGGAGGTGGTCATCAACACTATACCGCCTCCCTTATCTGCCTCCCTGATTACCAAATTATCACGTTCTATTAAATTTTGGAGAGTTATCTCCTCACTCTTAGTGAGATTAAAGGTTTGTGATTTTTTTCTTATTATTTGTAACCAAGGACTGGAACTTCTGGTTAACCATATGTTCAAAGGTTTCTTAAAAAAAAGGGCCTGTTCTGTTTCAGCACATTGTTCTAATTGCCCTTTGTTTATGTTTAAGAATTTTTGGTGTATGGGTATCAAAAGGGTTCAATCATTCTGGCGAGGGGGTGATAGGGTTAAAAAATTATCCCAAAGAGAAACTTTTTGGATCCACAGACTTAGAACCCTAGAGCCAAAGGGTTTGAACATAGATATTGATTTGGTTTGTTTTCTTGACTAAGTTTTGTGCGATATTTTTTGGGTTGGAACTTTATATCTAGTATAATATTCTTCATTTTTTATTTTATTTTTATATATATTTTGCATTTACGGATATATGTATTAAGAAATTTGATCTCTGAAATTTGTATATCAAGTTACATCTAGCATTTCTGAAATATCTTTACACAGTAAAAAATACATTCCCATGAATTTAATATTGCAAGTCCCAAAGGAAAGTCATCTTCCAATCTTTTTGTATATAGTAATATGTCCTTCTTGCCTTTTAGGACATAGGTATGTGTCCTACTCCAGAGAATATTGGAGATTTTGAATAAGTTTTAGGAACATATAGATTATCTTGATTAAAATGGGTTATTATGAGCACTGGTCACTTTAAATTGTAGTGGATTGTTTCACTTCACATCAAGGTTTACATTTAATATTGTATAATCAAATAATGATTTTTTTTATATTAAATGTATTACTATTCATTCTTAACACTTGTCACTTTAAATAGTAATTGAAGATGTTCATATTAAAATCTGGTCTCCATGGAAACAATGGATGATTGTCCATGGAGCATAAATACACAGATTGCACTTCATTTATGTTCAAAAGTTTAATCTTTATATGGTTACTAATATTCCTTTTCTTCTAGTAGATACATAATGTGTTATTTTATATGGACTCCAACGATTAGTTAACGCTCTTCAATTTAACCCCTTAAGGACACATGACGGAAATATTCCATCATGATTCCCTTTTATTCCAGAAGTTGTGTCCCTAAGGGGTTAACAATACAGTGGTGGAACACAGGGAGAACGTGGGTGGAACGCAAGTGGAATGCATCCGGAACGCGGAAGTACTGAATTAGACGCACTTCCGGTTCCGGCCATTCGAACGCGCGAAATTTGATTACAACAAAGCCAGAAGGATGGAAAACAGCTGGAAACATTCCCCACCGAGCCAATGAAGATGTGGATTATTGGAGCCACCCACGGATCCACCAATGGACATAGGGATTAGCCCTATTTAAAGGGACTTGGGGATGGAGGGAATAGGATATGTTTTTTACATGTTATGAATTTGTATACTGATTTTATGGTTTATTACGGTCCCTGATGAAGTTCCTCGCAGAACGAAATGCGTAGGACCATACCGGTTTTTTCTTTTTATTCCATTTTATATTGATGGTGATTGTTTACCTTTTTTATTAATAAATAATCGTTTTTTCTACCATCACCCGTTTGAAGTCCTGAATACCACTGGTTACTCTACATTGAAGGAAAGGATTACTAACCCCCCATTATATCGGGGGAGGCACCCTGAGGGCGATATATTCTACGCAATCTCGTGAGTGCATCTATGTATAGCGCATAATTGATTGTGTTAATTGTACTTCACTATCTATATATTTTGTTCCTTTTAAATTTTGTTCTCAGCCGTATCCTGCATATTTTGTGCCGCGCGTGCATTCAAACAGTCCATAGGAAAGCATTTCTCAATGCTTTCCTATGGACATTCTGCAAGCTGGATGCGACTTTCGCATCCAGCATCGCATATGCGCCTCTAGCAGCTGTCAGGAAGACAGCTGCTAGAGATTGGATTAAAGGACCACTATAGTGCCAGGAAAACATACTCGTTTTCCTGGCACTATAGTGCCCTGATGGTGCCCCCACCCTCAGGGTCCCCCTCCCGCCCGGCTCTGGAAGGGGGAAAGGGGTTTAAACTTACCTTTTTCCAGTGCTGGGCAGAGAGCTCTCCTCCTTCTCTCCTCCTCCGTTCTGCCCCGTCGGCTGAATGCACACATGCGGCAAGAGCTGCGCGCGCATTCAGCCGATCGCATAGGAAAGCATTTACAATGCTTTCCTATAGACGCTGGCGTGCTCTCACTGTGAAAATCACAGTGAGAAGCATGCAAGCGCCTCTAGTGGCTGTCAATGAGACAGCCACTAGAGGCTTTGGGGGAAGGCTTAACCCATTAATGGGTTAACCCTAGAAGGACCTGGCACCCAGACCACTTCATTAAGCTGAAGTGGTCTGGGTGCCTAGAGTGGTCCTTTAACCCTGCTAGGTAAACATAGCAGTTTCTCTGAAACTGCTATGTTTACATCTGAAGGGTTAAAACCTGAGGGACCTGGCACCTAGACCACTTAATTGAGCTGAAGTGGTCTGGGTGACTATAGTGTCCCTTTAACATTTATAGCTTGGAGGAAAGATGAGACAGGGGGATAGGATAGAAACATTTAAATATATAAAGGGAATCAACACAGTAAAGAAGAAGACTATTTAAAAGAAGAATAGGTACCACAACAAGAGGACATAGTCTTAAAATAGAGTAGCAAAGGTTTAAAAATAATATCCGGAAGTATTACTTTACTGAGAAGGTAGTGGATGGAATAGCCTTCCAGCTGAAGTGGTAGAGGTTAACACAGTAAAGGAGTTTAAGCATGCGTGCGATAGGCATAAGGCTATCCTAACTGTAAGATAAGGCCAGGGACTAATGAAAGTATTTTGAAAATTGGGCAGATTAGATGGGTCGAATGGTTTTTATCTGCCGTCACATTCTATGTTTCTTTGTTTCTTACCTCTTTCTCCAATTAAATCTTAGTTTCCCTATTTACTAATTGAGATCCTGAGAATGAGTCTAACTCAGGCATACCCCATGAAGAGATAAAGTTGAACAGCTGTACTCAAGTTGAACCTGACTCCTCCAGTCATTTTCTTTTACCATAGCTTGAGTAAGCAAATTCCTTGCTTGATAAATGCAGTATAAAGCAATGCTTACAGAAACAACTTAACCCCTTTACCATGGAGCACTTTTTGATTGAAAATATGTTAGCATAACATTCATTTGAAGCAATGGAAGTATAGCTAGCACATAAACTTATCATAACACAGCCTTTTTGTTTGTATATTTCTTTGCAGACAAACTTACAAATATTTTATATATAATTTTTATATTTCACTCATCCATTCTCCCTTTATAAAAAATGTTTGGGAAATTAAAAGCTTTGTTTAGATAGAATATACAGTGTCCTTTATCTTGCAACATTTCACACAGTCAATGTTAGTAAGAAAGCAAAAATGCAAGTTTCTTACTTACAATAGGTGTGACAAAAATCTATAAATAAAAATGGTCAAATACCATGCTTATTTGTAATTGTGAGGACTCTGAAGGCATTATTAGCATGCAGCTCACTACAATTTGTATATTTTATTGACATTTAGTTTATATATCTTTTACACACTGAGAGCACTATTGCTGTTTTTTATATATCATGGAGCACGGCTTAACCAAGGCCGGACTGACGGACACACCTCTACAGTATATCCCATTGCGGGGATTATACCGCTTAACGCCCTTCATCCTAGAGCTGGCCAAAGCTCCTCTAAATGTGAGTGTATTACCGTATATACTCGAGTATAAGACGAGTTTTTTTGCAAATTTTTTGTCCTGAAAACCCCCCACTCATCTTATACCCGAGTCAATGTCTGTATTATGGCAACTTACTTTGCTATAATACAGACCAGGACCGCCGGGCTCATTAGAAGCCCGGCGGTCCTGTTTGGGGCTGGGAGCAAGCTGTTACCTTTACAGCAGCTCCGTTCAGCTCCCTTCTCCTCCGTTCCGGTCAGCTCCACTTTAAGTCTCGCGAGAGCCGTGGCCGTCAGAGCGTTGCCACGGGTTACAATAACACACAGATGGGCTGGTGAAGGTGACACTAACACACAGAGAGCCTGGGGCAGGGCACAATATTACACACAGGGGCTGGGGAAGGGCACAATAACACACAGAGTGGATGGGGAATGGGACAATAACACACAAAGGTGCTTGGGAAGAAGACAATAACACAAAGAAGAGCCAGAGAAGGGGACAATGGCACACACTGAGGGTCTGGAAAAGGGGAACAATGAAACACACAGAGGGGCTGGTGAAGGGGACAATGACACACAATAGGGCTGGGGATAATGACACCCAAAGGAGCTGGAGAAAGGGTGATAGAGACACAAAGGGGCTGAGGGGAAGTAAGAGACACATAAGGGGCTGGTGGAAAGTACGAGAGACACAAAGTGGCTGAAGGGAAAGTAAGGCACACGAAGAGGAAAAATAGCAAAAAAGATACAAGAAAGGGGGATGTAAGACACAAAAGGGGAGTGAGATACACAAAAAAGGGGTAAGACATTTTAAAAATGTAATAAGAAATTAAAAATGGGGGTAAATAGACACACAGATAAAGATATTTTTTTGAGAGGGGATGGGGTGCAAAATGCAGCTTTGCCTGAGTAGTCAAAAATGCTTGCACCGGCCCTGGAAGTGAGTTAAGGTGTGAATATTTATGTCCATGTGATATTCCAGGTTTTTTTTCTGCGTAATATATTTTCTCAATAAACAGAACCAGACGCAACAGTCAAAATCAAACCAATTAAGATAGGCTTCTAGCTAGAAATTGCCACCAAAAGCAAACATTTGCTAGCACTGTTTTAGGTAGCATGGGGTCAGAGTGGATTGGTATGAAATAATTTCCAGGGCTATTCCAAGTTTGTATCTGTAAAGTTAAAGGGAATGAGCAATGCATGTTTGTAACACACAAAGAGTTTGAGGAAATAACCAAAATACTTAAATACTTTCATAACCTGACGACTGCTACAAAATTCTTTAAATACTTTTTTCAATCAGATAAAACATGTTTTTTTTTTTTTCTTTTAATTTCCTCTTGGCATAGCTCCCAATCTCTAAATCAGAATGAACTATCCCAACTGGAGTCCCTCTACTAGAGTAAACCAGCAAGAACTGGTAAAATAAAAATGCTTATAAAATATGGAGAGCCCTGTACACCAGTTCCCGCATGGGCCCTGCGACCCTGGTATGTACCCACTGGGCCAGCTTCTTCTCCTGGGGGGGCCCAGCAGCCGGTCACCTCAGGGCCCCCCAGAGGCTGGCCCTGCTGACACCCGGCGGGCGCGCGCGCGAGGGAGCACTCTCCCTGGCTGAGTGATTTCTCTTCAGCTCCCTCGCGCACCGCCGGCGCTGGAAGATGACGTCACTGAGCCAGGGAGAGTGCTCCCTTGCGCGCCCGCCCGCCCGCAGGACCAGCCGCCGGGTGACACCACTGGACCCCAGGGAATCCCCTCAGCACTTCTACAGGTAGGGAGGCTGGGGGGGAATGGGAAAAAAAAGTATGGGGGGGGGAGAGAAAGGAAATTTGAGGAAGGGGGGGAGAGGAAGGAAATTTGAGGAGGTTGGGAAGAGGAAGGAAATTTGAGGGAGGGGGGAGGGAGGAAGGAAATTTGAGGGAGGGGGAGAGAAAGGAAATTGGAGGGGGGAGGAAGGAAATTGGAGGGGGGGAGAAGGAAGGAAATGAGAGGGAGGGGGAGAAGAAGGAAATGAGAGGGAGGGGGAGAAGAAGGAAATGAGAGGGAGGGGGGGAGAAGGCAATGAGAGGGAGGGGGAGAAGAAGGAAATTGGAGAGAGGGGGAGAAGAAGGAAACAGTGGGGAGAAGGAAATTGAGAGGGAGGGGAGAAGAAGGAAAATTGAGGGTGGGGGAGAAGAAGGAAATTGGAGAGGAGGGGGGGAGAAGAAGGAAATGAGGGGGGAGAAGCAAGAAGGAATTTGAGAGGGGGGAGAAGAAGAAAATTGAGGGGAGTGGCTAGCTGAAATTGAGAGGGAGAAGAGGGAAATTGGAGGGGGGAGAAGAAGGAAATTGGAGAGGGAGAAGAAGGAAACTGGAGAGGGAGGGAGAGGAGAAGGAAATTGGAGAGGGGGGAGAAGAAGGAGAGGAGGGGAGAAGAAGGAAATTGGAGAAAGGGAGGGGGGAGAAGAAGGAAATTGGAGGGGGGGAGAAGGAAATTGAGGGGAGGGAGGGGGAGAAAGAAGGAAACTGGAGAGGGAGGGGGAGAAGGAAATTGGAGGGGGGGAGAAGGAAATTGACGGGGGGAGGGGGAGAGATTGACATCCATCACACACACACACACAATGCACCCCTTGCACACAGAAAAACACGCAATGCATTACACACAGACACACATGCACAAGCAATGTATCCCTTACACACAGCAACACACAATGCACCCCTTACACACACTCAATGCATCCCTTACAGACGCACACACTGCATCCCATACATACACAAACTCACCTTGCAGCCCTTACACATACAAACAAAGATTCACACAATGCATTCCTTACACACATCAGGACATCCCCCAAACACACACTCCACCCCCTGTGAACAAACTCATTGGTGGAACATGAAGGTGGACCCTGGGATCCAGACCTTGAGCTGTGTAAAGGGCCCTCAAAAAAATGGAGCTGCTTCCCGTTCTCCCAGAACATTGATTTTTGTGACCACAGTTACAAACCGCCTCCAGAGAGCCTACACCAGACCAGTGGAGCTAGACGGCAGCTAGAGCCCATCATCATCCTCATCTGGTTGTAAGTAGGCAATCTAGTATATTATTCGTGGCACTAATCTCTAATTTACCTCACATTAAAGGGACACTATAATCCCCAGAACCACTGCAGCTTAATGTAGTGGTTCTGGTGTCTAGCCTGTCCCTGCAGGCCTTTTAATGTAAACACGGCAGCACTGCAGCACTGGTGTTACTTAACATGGCAGATCATATGGGTGGGGCATTGTGATGTCACATGGGGGGCGGCAAACTTTACTTTTGCCTAGGGTGGCAAAAATCCTTGCACCGGCCCTGCAGACACTGCATCCCTGTGGGCTTTTGACTCGGGCACTTTGGGCGGACTCGGGTGCAGGCACTGGGGGTCCCAGACCTTGAGCTGTTTCAGGGGCCCCAAAATTTATGATGGCAGCCCTGCCCCTCCTCATAGATAGTACTTCAATCCCCCTCCTCATAGATAGTGCCCTTATCCCCCTATTCATATATAGTACCCGTTGTGCCTAATCATTAAATTCATGAAGCACAAATATCCAAAAAGTAATAATCAATACCTAATAAGGTTTATAGCGATATTGACGGGCACACAACCCAGTTCGGATAGAGTACATTGAGTTATAGGAAAGAGAAATCACACAGAGACCAAGTTGAATATAAGAATTCACACTACACTTTATTATCCACAAAGTGATCTAAGCAAAGTAAGTTTTACTCTCATTTAAGTAGTTGCATGCATTTACCTCAAACAGCTTAGTATCTAGATATATCAGCTTAAGTATACATCACCATTATATTAAAGGGAGGGGGAGTGGAGAAGATTAAAGGGAGGGAGGGGGGAGTGGAGAAGATTACAGGGAGGGGGGAGAAGATTA